>CM034156.1:634826356-634999545 GCA_019776745.2 Taxus chinensis
CTCTGCCAGTGTTTCCCATTGAAAATCAAATGACTAATTCAAGCTTCTTGGATTGGGTTTCACTCCTTCTACGTGCAGATCATCAGATAAGCCTTGAAGAACACATGTCTACGTCAAGCAAGAGACCCGCCAAACCAAGAGGAAAAGCTAAGCTAACAGAAGAAGAAATGAAGTACAAGTACCAAAGGGTTAGAATGCCCGAATCTCAGGCAGAATGCAATATGGATGTCAGAGATTCTGAACTGGGCCACATTGACATGGACGAATTCTGGGTGAGAACTCAGAAAGTAACAAGAAGCCCCTGGATGGATAAATTGATGGGTAGTGCTCTACATTTCGCCGGTGGGATTCCAGTCAGTGCTATTAATAATGAGTTCATAATGGTGGTTGCCCAATCTTACAACAAGGACACCAGGTGTGTCGAAAATAGTAAGGGAGAAGTGGTCATCGACCTCACCACTCGCCATTTTGAAAAGATTCTTGGCATCCCTCATCACCGAAGCTTCGTGGCCGTTACCCAAGAAGAATGTGTCAAGACCTGGGAGGACAATGAGGACCTGTGCATGCAATTAATGAATGAAGTCTACCTCAAAAATAAGAAGGTAGTGACCCGGTGGCCCCAGACTATCCACCGAAGCGACTTCTCCGAAGAACTCAGTGACACCATCACTTTCCTGAGCAGAGTCTTCGGGCTTTCAGACGCCCACTACTTCCATAAATGGATGTTGCGGTACCTGGAGACGATGAACAAAAATTTGCCCGATCAGCGCTTTTGCTGGGGGGGAATAATAAGTGATGCCATTTCTGAGCAGCTACAACAGTTTGCCACAACAGGAGTGTTTCATATGAACTCCTACGTAGTGTATGCTGCAGCGTCTGAAAGGGACTATCCAGGGCTGCACCGAAGTGGAACTTGGCCTCCGGCCAAGATATATGAATACTACCCAGAGCTAAAGCTGGAGAATAGCATCCAACACTTTTCAAAAATCAATGATGCTTTCTTCTACCATATTATATGCATGCTGCGACCAAAGTTGACTCATGGCCGCACAATTAAGAATACTGTTTCTGTTGTGGAAAAGTGGGGGGCCTTGTTCACCCAATTTCCCACATTCACCTATCTGAGGGTGGTTAACTTCTTGGGCGAGCCCACTAGGTTGCCAAGGTATGCTGGACCAAAACTGGTTCTATTGGAATTGTCAAGACAGCTGGTCACATATCATGAGAAGTGCCAGAAGAGAAAGAAGGGTGGAACTCCTTTCCCCCTCACAGTAGGCCGATACACTTGTTCAACCTATCACAAGGCGAAGGAGATGTTTGCCGAGCTAGAATTGCTCAATCTAAAACATGATTTCCCAGCAAGGCCTACATTCGACCCAAGGGGCTGCTTGCCAAGGGCTAAGCTTGATCCTATCCATGTCCCTCAAATTGAGGACATTTACATCGACGTCATCCACGAGGTGGCACTCAGGAGACAGGATCACTCCCGCTTAGCATTGGCAGAAATTATTCAGTATGGAGTGGCCATCGTCCCCAAAGGCTTCCAAACTTCGGAAGATGAAGTAGACAAGGTGTATAATAACACAGATGGGGACAATTGGCCCTTCCCGGCCATTGATAGAAGCAAGGCTCCTCAGACAATTGAGGAGAGGGTCAAAGAAACCATGCGGAGAACAGAGCTCTGGTGCCGTATGAATGGATTGATCTACCTCGGCGTAGATTTTATAACTTCTCCTTTGGGTAATGCGCCTCCAAGATCAAAGAAGCAGCTAAAAGGCAAGGGTGCAGTAGGTGAATCAAGCACCAGTCAGGAGGAAGCCCCTGAAAGTCCTCTTCCCTCGGAGCCTGAACAAGTCATAACTTTGGAAGAGGAGTTCATAGAGGACGTTCCCGAAGGCCCATCCACTCAGGATGTCGGCGTTGCTACAACTACGGAGGTTCCTTCTGTCCCTTCTTCTTCTCTTCCTCCCCTTCCCCAGGTGTCAGCAACCACTCCTTTGGTTGTGTCCTCTCCCCCTTCTTCTACCCTTTCCCCTGCCTCTTCATCCATCTTCTCCTCTCTTGCTGATTTGTCTCCTTCCATTTCTTCTCTCCTTTCCGGGCTCCTTTCCCTTCCTATGTCTTCTGCAGCCCCGGTTTCCCTTCCTCCCGTGGACACCTCCGCGGCTATTCTTTCAATGCCACCGCCGCGTGTCTCCACGTTCTTCCCCTCCTCTACCGTTGCTGCCGACCCCTCTGTCTCTGGTCCTTCTTCTATAGGACCAGCCTGGATCTCTCAGCAGCTGAGCCAACAAAAGAGAAAAGTTCCCATCGCTCCGATGGAATTTTCGATCATTCCGGCTAAAGGAGCAAAGAAGCAGAAGCCGGTTACCCGCTTTTCCAAGAGCGCTGCAGGTGAGAGAGTCCTGGAAATAGCTTACCCCGATCCCACCAAAGAGAAAGAAGATCTGTCTCTAGCAGATTTCACAGTGACCCAAGTCACAATGGGGACGTCCTCTGAAAGTCTCCAGGGGGAAGCTCGTTCCGCGGTTGATGCACTTTGTGAAAAGCTTCAAGAAGCCAAAGAAGAGAAAAGGCTGCTGAAAGAACAGAATAACTATCTGCTCCGAGCCTTACAGAAGATGGGAAGTGCACCCCCCACAACTGCCGCCGAGGCTCCTGAGCTTCTCAGTCAGGACAAGATCAATGAATATTCAAAGATCGGTGAGCAGGGCATGGCTGTTTCTGCTTGGAGAAGTCGGATTCTCAAAGATAGCGAAAAGGTAATCGCCGAATATATCAGCTTATCCCTGAACATTGAAAAGGCGAACAAGGAACTCCAAGCATTAGCAGTCCCGATATCAGAAGAGTTAGAAAACGCTAGACTCCAACACGAAGCCTTCCAACAGTTGTTCGACTGTTCAGTCGAAGATTTGGTCAAGTTCGGAGTATTCGGTCACCCAAGGACCCTCAACAAGACTATGTCCACTCTGGACTATCGGATAGATCAGCTCGAGTTCGTGTTAGAAAAAATAGATAAGGTGAAGGAAGAGGCCCTGGACACGATGCATCAAATGGAGAAAGTTGTTTTATCCATGAATCCAGGGTTTCTCACTCCTTCCCTCACCTTAAGAGCGGCTGATGATACTATCCGGATTTTCAAGGAGTTAGCTTCTCAAGGAACAGGGCCAGAAGTCACATTTGATACCGAATCCATCAATAACCTACTGGCCTGTAGGGATTTCATCGGTTTCCTGATCGAGGCGGGTAAAGACTATTCCAACATCCCGGAAAAGCTCATAAATGAGCGGGAGACTTGCGAGGCCATCAGCGAGCGACACAAGGATCCATCACAGGATCAGTTCGGGCCAATGATCAGCAAGTTCTTGGAATACCGCGCTCAGTTCCACATCTCATCTCCTGAGCAGCATCAGAAGCAGGCGACCCCTTTTCGGCCGCAGGACGATGATGATGACTAGCTTCTTCTTCTTCTTCTTCTTCCTCTCGCTATTCTCCGACTTTCTTTTCTGAATGTCTAAAAATGTGTTGGTACAAATGATGACATCACCCATGTTGCATCATGGGGTGATGTCATCCATCCAAGTTGTTAAAGTCAACATGACTTTTGGATATTTTGTAAATATCTTGTAGATAAGTGGTTGGCTCCATTTTGCCTTCTCTCTCTCTCATCTTCTATAAATACAAGAATACTTGTTGTATTCTAGGTGAACATTTTTCAGATAGAAATAGAGGTGAGGAGAGAAAGACTTTGAGTTTTCTTGTAACAGAGAAGAACAGTAATACAATTATTCAGACTTTGTGCTCAATAGCTGTGTTATACATTAGATCTTTCTTACGTTAGATCTGTATGTGTTTGATCTGTTAGATTCATATCTACTTTTCCGTCATTTGTTTATCAGTATTGCTTTGTTTATTTATGCAAGTAGGTTTGGCTCTGTTTACTACCAAGCCCAAAGCATAGATCTTCTGACCCTTCCGCTTTGGAACTCATTTCTTTTCTTCCTTCGGATCTGTTCTTTCTCTTCTCCTTCTTTTATTCCTTTCTCTTCGCAGCCTAGAACGCTCTACTGGGATGAGATCCCAACCCCCGAAGGCAGAATCTGTGAGACTTGCATAGGTTCCTGCTAGTAGAAGTAGCAATAAACCAGTTTCGCTTTGCTGTCTCAAAGAGGGGCTAAGCCCTGCAACACCGTTGGCCCGTTTATCCATAGATCTGTCCGCGCGACAGGTTTTCGGACCAACACAGTCCAATTTGATAGTAGGATCCATGGTGAAAATAATTTTTTGGGTAAGTTCAAAATTCATGCATTCCAATTTTCATGCTTGTAAAAAAATCAGCATTTTGGTTTATTTTTAAATAGGCATCTGCTCTCATTAAGGGTCAAATGCTTCAATTTGTCCAACCTTGGAAAATTTAGATTTTGTGGCAATTTTTTAGAGTTATTTCATTTAGCCCCAAGTGATCATATATAGTGAAGTTTTTAGTTCCCCTTCCTTAGAAATTCAGTATTTTGGTGACAGTTTGAAAGTTTTTAAAAAACTCCCAAAATCCACTTTAAGAGTAGAGCAAGGAAACTCCAGAACATCTTCTAGTACAATAAATTATTCACCTAGATTCAAGGGGCAAGAAATTCAAGTTTTGATTATTTTTTGGGTTGACTCCATGCCCAATGGATTGCTTCAAGTCCAGTGATCTCATATCTACTAGGCAGATATTCCCATTAATTCGTCAAATTGTTGTCCAAACTTCCTCCTAGGGCTATTGTGAGAACTTAAAATTTCATTCCATAGTTAGAGCATCCATTTTTGTGTTTATCAAGTTTTCTTTGGGTCCTCCATGTATCTCAACATGTTGTGTGTCACATGCTTTCCACCCCCGAGCCCCAAAAATCTTCATTGTTTCAGGGTTTCAGGTCCTTCATGCATCGGAACATGTCGGGTTCAATGCATGTCATGTGTCATATGTTTTCCGGGCTCAAAACTTTGACTTGCAATGTGTCAAACTTTTCAAGGTGTTCGGCAGGGTCAAAAACCCAACTAACACGTGACCCAAGATCTGGGGGGTCAAAGGTGATATGTGGTGACATTCCACGGGATTCTCAAGTAGATGTGTTTTGCAGACTCCAAGTCTACAGAATAAGCCAAATTTAAATGAAAATTGAAGTTTGTGGTAAGGCAGTGTTGTATATATCTTTCCCCCCAGGTAGATATAGACAAGCAGAAGAATATCAAAATCAAAGAAACTCAAAGCCCGATGTTTATTAGGTCAGAGGCGCACAACAAGAGGTGTCGACATGAAAATGGATGCGCCCATGGCGCAGGTAGGAAGATGTCAACACGCCAAAAGTTGCGCCCAAGGCGCAGGTCAAAGGCGCACAACAAGAGGTGTCGACATGAAAATGGATGTACCCATGGCGCAAGTAGGAAGATGTCGACACGCCAAAAGTCACGCCTAATGCGCAGGTCAGAGGCGCACAACAAGAGGTGTCGACATGAAAATGGATGCACCCATGGCGCAGGTAGGAAGATGTCGACATGCCAAAAGTTGCGCCCAAGGCACAGGTCAGAGGCGCACAACAATAGGTGTCGACATGAAAATAGATGCGCCCATGGCACAGGTAGGAAGATGTTGACATGCCAAAATTCACACCCAAGGCGCAGGTTAGAGGCACACAACAAGAGGTTTTGACATGAAAATGGATTCACCCATGGTGCACATAATAGTATGTCGACATGAGGATAGTTGTGCCTATGGCGCACCTTCAGGAGGCGCAACATTTTGAGCGTTGATAGGAAGCAGACCCTGACCCAGATATTCAGACGGCCATAACTTTTCACAGGGAGCTCGGATTCATGCAAGGTTAGACTTTTCGGAAATCTTACAAGGTCCTCTTTCCAACTACAAATGGATATCTTTAATTGGATGAGAAAAAATTCTTAAAAATGAAAAATACAGTTCACCATTTTTTGGGTTTGCTAGGGTTCTCACCTACCGCCATAATGAGATAAATTAAATGTAACCTAGAGGTGGTTGGGGTAGATTTGGATTTCCTCTCTCTTCCCTCTCTCATTATTCCTATAAATTGTAAGGAGGGGTTTCTTTCTAAAGGTTGGAAATTCTTGTTTTGCCCCTCCCTTCTTCTCTTTGGCAGGTGAGTTGTGGAGTTCAAACCTCCCATTTAAAACTGTAATGCAACTTTGCCTCTTGGCATTTTGTAGTGTATTGTATCAATATTTGGAGCAGATAATGCATGTCTGTGGATGATTCTCAACCCTCTCTATGTTTATTTTCATCCTCTTGATATTTCACTACAATTTTGGTTATCTGTGCACGATCTTGTATTGCATTTTAATGGTTTGTGTTTATTGGAAAGACAGGTGTTCTTCATTCCTCGGTGCATCACCTTTGTTAGTTTAGGTTTATTTTTATGCATCTTCTTACCCCTGTCTCCTTGGCAAGTTAGTTTAGGTTTATTTTTATGCATCTTCTTACCCCTGTCTCCTTGTCAAGTTAGTTTAGGTTTTTGAGTAAACCCTCTACATTTTTTATGTGTGCATCTGAACAGAGGAATAGGAACCGGCCTTCATCTGGAGAGCTTTCCTGATTCACAAGGTCCCACACTTGGGAAAAGCTCCATGTTATGCAATCGCACTGAGAGTCTCAACCCATCGAGTTGCAGACACTTAGGGGTGCTATGATACGCCTTCAACAGGCAGGTCAAAGGTATTAACCCTGCAACTAATTAGAATGTGACACATGGCGCAAGTGTAAGGCAAGTTAAAGAGACACATGTCATCATTCCGTGGGCATTGTCCTGTGGACTTTAAGTATGTGGAATAAGCTAGATTAAGTAAGTTTTGAAGTCCAATGCAGAGAAAAGGCTAAAGTTACCAACACATAGGAAAATAAAACACATAGGAAAGGAAATTCCCGAAATGAATCAAACATTTTCATGTGTCAATCAGGTGTTCCCATAGCTCTAAAAATTCAAATGGCCATATCTTCGACCCTCCGACTCCAACTTTAACAAATTTGATGTCATTGGAAAGGTCTCATCAAGATATTCAATTTGAAATCATGAAATTCTAAATTTTGTTAGGTTATATAGGCGAAAAGGGGAAAAGTAGTCCCAACATTAAAGATGTAGTTCCAAGTAGCTCAACCACCCGCATTTGATGAAGCATGGCTCTTACCTTCTCATACAAGAAAATTTGCATGGGGGAATGGGTGTGATAGAGGTTCCATGATGATTTTCAGATATTTAATGCATGTTTTTGTTGGTTTCATCTAGAAATATGGTTTTCCCTCTCTTTTCCCTCCTCACTCTCTCTCACATCTTCTATATATTGTAAAATTATGCTCATTTGTAAAGGTTGGATCCTCTCAGAATAAAATGGCATCATTCAGAGTGTTACAGAAGTTTATTGAGTTGTAGGCCTTATATTTAGACCTCTGTAATATGTTTATGCCTTATTTATGTAATGTTTGTGCATCTATTTAAAGCAATAAAAGTCATGTTTTGTGGCTATTCTCTGCCCTAGCTTGTTTTATTACATTTTCTTTCCTCTTCATCCATTACAAGTGTGTTGCATATTATTTTAAACTTTATCGGGTTTATTTCTATTGTGCATTGTGTGAAAATGGAAGCTTAAATGTTGTTTCGGGTTGTGGCACTATGGTCTACCCTCTCTTTACCTATTTTCTCTCATTTTCCCTCATTGAGAGTGGCCTCCCCCTCTTCTTGGAGCTATCACCTCTGTTAGCTTCGGATTTCCCTTTTCATACATCTCTCTCTTCCCCTAGTCCTTTAGATTCTTAGATTAGGATTATATAGTTGCATTTCCATCTTTAGGAGTAGTTTATCATTAGGAATAGGTAGAGGAATCCGGCCTTTTTCGGAGGTATGTCTCAAGAAGAAAGATCCCACACTTGGAGACGGTCCCATGTTGCCTCAAAATCTTGGGCATCTCATGTTGATTAAGGCGATGGTGCGATTTTGAGATCCAACGGTTAGTAATGTATAGATCTATACAATAGCCACATTAAGTTACTAATATTTAGCGGAAAGTGAACTTTAGAGGCAAGTTAGAACACCTTCCAATCAAATATCTATTGTGTAAAAAAAAATTAAGATGGTATATCCAAGGATAAATGAATAAAAAATCATCACCTCACATTCATGAAATATGTGATGGAGGAACAAGGTATTACATTCCTTTTGAGTGATCCAGATAAGGAAGACATGGGTATCTCCATAATGATTTGGAAAATAAAATGTAGTGAACCACTAAATCATGCCCTAACAGTGAGATACGAACAAGTTTGGGGCACAAAGAGGCCCTTATCCTATTTCAAAACCATGGATGAGAAAATTGTAAAGAAAGATCCAGTGTGAGGGATGGTTACAGATAGGCTAGCAAGGTTACCACATTTTGGAGACCACCCTGAACTTATGGAAATGATCCTAAGAGAATATTATAATGAATCCATCTAGTTCAGTGCACAAGATGTAGTCCCAATCACCATATCCATATATTTATGAGCCATTATATTTTCAAACACATGTATATCCATATTATGATTCAAAATCACTAGACCACTAGTCAAGCAATCAATTGCAACCATTTATGGTTTGTTGTAAAAAGGAAGGGGAATCCCATTAGGAGGCATTGTGAATCAACCGATGTGGATTCTAGTAGATAATTTGGTAGAAAGATATTGTGGAAGTAAAAAAACATCTATATGTGCAATCAACATCATAACATAGATGTGGGAGGATGGACACGAATTGAACTAGCCAAAATTCCTAATCACATCTCAACAACAATGTATAGAACATAACTCAAATTGTTAGGAAAGCATTTATGTATCAATAGTTGGTCATGTTGCTTTTTTTTACTCATTGGAAAATCCCAAAGGGAATAAAAGGTACAATATACTTATTACCCATATGAGATGTTTGAATACATTTCATCCAATCCATATATCATATATGATGATACAAAAACAATAGGAGTTTGGATCAAGTAGATTAGATAGACACTTAGTGACAAACACTAGATATCATTGGAATATTATGCATACACAACTCCATATGCCAAGATAACTTTGTTACATGATGGGGTCATACCATGATCCGAAGGATTACACACCAAGCAACCAAAGATGCTCCCATTTTTTCTCACCTCGGAGATAGCACAAGTAGAGTTAAGAAGGAAACACATAGGCATGATTATCACACATGTCCAACCATTATGCACTAAAAGACCAACATAACATATTTTGGGATGCTTATATGGCATAAAAACTATGAAAATGGAGGCAAAAGTACAACCCATAATGTAAATATATTTTCCATCTCAATAAAATGTCCCACTTTTTGGTATGTTTTGTACCTTTATAAACATGAATTTTCAGTTTCATTGATTTTCTAAAGGTAATAGCCACAAAACCGTACACATTCATGAAATTCCACAAACTAACGAAATGTTGTGTTTAAAGTGTAGAATACATGTATATTTTTTTTAAAAAAAATTGGCAAAAAATATGGTCTTTTTCTTAATTTTATTCATACGTTGTTTCTTATGTTATAAAAGAGGAATGACTATCCCTGGTAGTTTTTTTCAATGAAAAGTTATTTTTTCACTATGAAATTTTAGATATATGTTCAAGATTTGAATTTTGAGGTTCTGTCAAATTTTCGTACTTGTTTGAATTATATTTTTTTAATTAATTATTTAGTAACAATATTTTAAAATAAATGGCATACATATGTCTATGCCAATAACTTTTAAGATTTATATCGAAATTGATTTTTTTTTCACAGGTACGAAGAAGGCTTCAACAAATAGTAATTTTATTTTTTTCAATTTTTTTTTATATATTTTTCTATTTTTCAAATTGGGTTGATTGTGTACGATTGATTGTCCTAAAATACCATATGTTAGCAAAAAATAAAAAAATAAATAGTAAAACATAGTTTTTAAAAATGAAAATTATATATTTTTAGAAAGATAATAAAATTATGTATTTTGTGTTAAAATTTTGTAATTTTACTAATTCGTTGACCCTAATTACGTGGCACCTAAGTGGAAAATTTTGGCATAAAATCATCCTCCAAATGTATTTGGTGCCAAAATGTGCCACATAGGGGGGTTCATGCAATGGGGGTTCGCGTGAACCCCCCTTCACCCAAACCTCCTAAACCCTAAATCCACCTCCCATAACTATATAAATATCTATATATAACTTTGTGCTGCCAAAATTATTTGAAATCAAAGGGGTTCGCATGAACCAAATTTTTTGGCCTACGTGGAAGTTTAGGTGAAGGGGGTTCACGCGAAAGGTGTTTTCGCACAAACACCCCAAATTTATCATCCCACCCAACCTCTTACTCGTGTTTTTGGCACACGAAGTGGGACATAGAATTATGTTTTGACCCTTGAAAGAAGGAAGGAAAAAGGTAAGAAAAATGCCACCATGCACCCAAAGAAATCCTCACCACGGGTTAAAATAGACCAAAGATTACCTAGTTAGTTTTATAGGATGGATTTCGATAAAATGAAGGTTGATAGAAAAATATTTCATGTAATGACAGTCAAAGAAATGGGCACCAATATGTATCTCCCAAAAGAGTGAGAATGGCACATTTGGAAAGAAATGATGATGGAACAAGCTACAAAATTGAGCATGAAAGTGAAGAAAAGCATTGAACTTCTACTCATGCCAAAATATCTCATGATCACGATTGGGAATGAATATATCACATAGGAGCAAGTGATCATAAACATAAACAAAGGCATTAAAGACATGGGAGTGGTTGTGAAAGCTGAACTATTCTTGTAAGGGTCAACATGATAGTGCTTAAGGGATAAATGTCAATGTCATATTACAAGAAAAGGAGGATACATACCATCCCTTTCATAGTATTGAGGAGATTACGTGCGAGAGAGGAAACAACACTTATAGGTCAGGGATTCATTACATGAAGAAGGGCCTCGCTCCCTTAGGAGGAGATAACTCAACAAGACACCACACATCAAATTAATAATACATTTTTTTATGAAAGAGAATATGATCACAAAAGAGGTAAAAAGAAAAGTTTCATAACATGGTAAAGCTAAAAGAGTTGACGAATCGTATCGGAAACTGTGCACCACAATGAAGTTGCACTCAAGTTTAATCGCAATGGCTACAACGTAATCACAAGGAAGAATCAATAAAAAACTGAATAAATTGCATAACAGAACAAAGCTTGCTCATAAGAAAAAGACAGCGGAGTGTCTTGGCATGCTCATAAATGAATAGAAGGAGAGTACATATAGGGTATTGAGTAACCCTAGTACACGACTCAATAGAAAACCCTAAACCTAAACCTAACCCTAAACTTAACCCATGTGAGAAGACCCTCCAATATGTGAGGAGGACACATAGGATAACTCACACCAACACCCCCCTTCATCGAAGCTAGGGTAATGGCTAAAAATGTGTCAGAAAAAAAGAGAAGACACACCTAACTAAGAAAGATGTGTCAATGGGGCCCAACAACTAAAGACCTGATAAGGTTCTCATATACAAATACAATATTCCTAGAAGAACAGGAATAAAAGAAGGACTGCATAGCCCAAAGAAGATGAGCAGTTGTAGAAGACCTCACCCCAAGAAGAGACCGTAAGTGAAGAAACTTCATCTCAGTGAAGGGCTTGGTAAATAAATTTGCAATCTGATCAGCTGTCTGAATGTACTGAATTTTGATGACAACATCATGAATAAGCTCCTGTATTAAGTGCATATGGATCTCAATGTGCTTCATCTGCTAATGCTGAACTGGATTTTTATAAATAGATATAGTGCTTGTGTTATCACAGTAGATAATGGTAGGCCACCGAAAGTGGATGCCAAACTCTGTCAGGATACCCTATAGCCAAATAGCTTTTGTGGGTAGCATTAACTGCTCCTCTGTATTCTGCCTCTGTAGATGATATCACAATTTCATTCTACTTCTTACTATAGCAACTAATACGACTCGAACCAAGAGAGAAACTGTAGCAAAAAGTATATTTCTGATGATCTAAGTCACCATCCCAATAAGAATCTGTGAACCCAATCAAGTCAATATGTACCCCTCCATGATAGTGAATTCCATCAACATAAGTGCCACAAACATAATGAAGGATTCATTTAACTACTTTCCAATGAATCTCATGTGGCTCCTACATGAATCTGGACATGATCCCAATAGCATACAATAAATTCGGTCAAGTGTGAGTCAAGTAAATCAAGCTCCCCACCAACTTTCGATAAAGAGTACCATCAACTAAGGGAGTAGAGCAATCTAAAACCAACTTAATCCTGAAAAGAAAAGGATTAGGAGAAGACTTACAATCAGACATCTGAAAATGAGCTAGAAAATCAAGAGCATACTTAGGTTGTGAAATCAAAATTCTCGAGTTAGATTGTGAAATCTAGATCCCAAGGAAGTAATGAAGCAGACCTAAGTCAGTCATGGAAAACCTGTTGGCCAAGGTGATCTTCACAGAATCAATAATAGAGGAAGAGTTTCCTGTGATCAACAAGTCATCAACATAGAGAAAAATAATGATTATGGAGTCATCTTACCGTAGAATATAAACATTTGGATCAGAGTGACACCTAGTAAACCCTGATGTAAGCAAAAAGGAGTCCATCTTTACATATCAAGCCCGAGGGGCTTGTTTAAGGCCATAAAGAGACTTCTTTATCTTACAAATGAGGGAGGGATCTTAGACATGACCCAGAGGTTGTTCCATATATATCTCTTCCTCTAGATCACCATGATGGAAGGCACTCTTAACGTCTATTTGATGGACTTTCCATCTGTTTGCTGTGACAATGGCTAGGGTCAGTCGAATAGAAGTCATCTTTGCAACCAGAGAAAAGGTTTCAATATAATCAACCCCAGCTATCTGGGAGAAAACCTTAGCTACTAATCATGCTTTAAAATTTTTGATGTCTCCATCTACTCCATACTTTTCTCGGAACTCCCACTTACACTGAACAATTTTTCTTCCTTTCGGAAGAGGGGTGAGATCCCAAATATCATTCTTCTTGAGAGAGGAATAATCCTCATCCATGGTAGAATCCCACTCAAGAATACCAAAAGGACTATGGATCAGAAGTAGAGGTGAAGATAGAGTGGGGTCCAATGAAATCTGAGCGAGTACGTCTCATATCCAAAATATCTCCAACTAAATCTCCAGCACTTTGCAAAGTTTTCTTGGCCCAAAGAGGACCAAGAGGATCAAGCTAAGAGTTGGAAGATTATTCACTTGAGTGAGAAGGGACATAGTCCCCATCATCACTACTTTCAGAATAAGAAGACTTAGAGATATGATGGTCAGGAGGATCTGGAAGAGGATCACGCTCTTCAATATCATCATCTAATGAGTCAAAATCTGAATCAGTGAGTTGAATAACCTCAATAGGTGGAGAAGTAGAAGTCGAAGAATACTCATCAAAATTAACACTTCTCTCGATATACATCTCATGAGAAGTAGGATTCATCAATCGATATCCCTTCATGCCATCAGGATACCCTACAAAGATACAAGGTTTAGATTGTGGTTGCAAGGCCTTGTATTTCTTCTTGGGAATCTGAGCCATAACCTTGGATCCGAAGACTCAAAAGTGCTCAACATCAAGATTGTGTCCAAACCAGGATTCAAAGGGTGTCATCCCTCTTACTGCCTTGTGTGGAACATGATTCTGAATGTAATTTACACAATTCACTGCTTCGGCCCAATACTGCGGAGGAAGAGACTTCGAGTGAATCATACAAATGGCCATCTCCTTAAGAGTACGGTTCTTTCTTTTTGTGAATCCATTCTACGAAGGGCTATAAGAAAATATATGCTACAAAGAGATCCCTTCAGAAGTACAAAAATCCATGAACCTATTGTTTACATATTCACCTACGTTGTTGGTTTGAAGAACCTTGATAGACCGTTCTGCCTATTTCTCAGAAAGATCCTTAAAGTCCTGAAAATGTTCAAAGACTTCAGACATAAGCTTAAGAAAATATACCCAAGTATATCGTGAATATTCATTAATGAAGGTTAGCACATAAAGAGCTCTAATAAACAAAGGAGAAGGAAATGGACCAGAAATATCACTGTGAACAAGATCCAAAGGACGAGTGGTTCTCTAGGCTTTTCCTTTGTCAAATTTCTTTTCAAGATGCTTTCCAAGGGTACAACCCTCACAAATACCCTTAGAAAACTTGACGTGGGGTAACCCATTGACCATTTTGTTTTGGCTCAATTGTTCAAGGTAGCAATAATTTAGATGTCTAAAATGCTCATGCCATAGCTTACTAACCTCATTTTCTTGAGTGAGCAAGGCAGTGGGCGTAGAATCATAAGTAAAGTGGAAAAAGGTATATAACCATGAACGGTGATTAGCCTTTCCCTCAGCCACTATAGTGTCATTGTTAAGCTCGCGAATAATCACTGAGATAGGACCAAATTCCACTCGCATTCCTTCACCAAGGTGAGTAATTTGGTAAACCGATAGGAGATTAGTAGAGAGATGAGGAACACTCAACACTTGGTTAAATGTTCCCCCATACATCTCTACCGATCCACTACTAGAAACTGACACTATCGTGTCATTACCCATTGTGATTTGGGACATTCTACAAGGTTCGATGTTGGAAATTTCAACATGCAAGGAACCCATGTGGTGCGAGGCACTGGAATCTATAATCCACGTCGATGAAGGAGCAATTTTGGCTACAAGGGCCTTTCTTTTCTTCTTATCATTTTTAGAACCTTTTGTAGCAGAAGACTCGGCCTTCGGGGCACTTTGTTTTATGGATTTAGGAACACTTATTTTATTTTTCTTAAGTAAATGAGATAAGTGATCAATTTATTTCCGAAAACAGTGGTGCTCGTTGTGACCAGACTTCTTGCAATAGGAACACAAACTTTATTTTCTATGCCTTAGGCTTAGAAGTCGAAGTGTTTGTGTCATTGTTGGTTTGAAGAACCTCGATAGACCGTTCTGCCTATTTCTCAGAAAGATCCTTAAAGTCCTGAAAATGTTCAAAGACTTCAGACATAAGCTTAAGAAAATATACCCAAGTATATCGTGAATATTCATTAATGAAGGTTAGCACATAAAGAGCTCTAATAAACAAAGGAGAAGGAAATGGACCAGAAATATCACTGTGAACAAGATCCAAAGGACGAGTGGTTCTCTAGGCTTTTCCTTTGTCAAATTTCTTTTCAAGATGCTTTCCAAGGGTACAACCCTCACAAATACCCTTAGAAAACTTGACGTGGGTAACCCATTGACCATTTTGTTTTGGCTCAATTTTCAAGGTAGCAATAATTTAGATGTCTAAAATGCTCATGCCATAGCTTACTAACCTCATTTTCTTGAGTGAGCAAGGCAGTGGGCGTAGAATCATAAGTAAAGTGGAAAAAGGTATATAACCATGAACGGTGATTAGCCTTTCCCTCAGCCACTATAGTGTCATTGTTAAGCTCGCGAATAATCACTGAGATAGGACCAAATTCCACTCGCATTCCTTCACCAAGGTGAGTAATTTGGTAAACCGATAGGAGATTAGTAGAGAGATGAGGAACACTCAACACTTGGTTAAATGTTCCCCCATACATCTCTACCGATCCACTACTAGAAACTGACACTATCGTGTCATTACCCATTGTGATTTGGGACATTCTACAAGGTTCGATGTTGGAAATTTCAACATGCAAGGAACCCATGTGGTGCGAGGCACTGGAATCTATAATCCACGTCGATGAAGGAGCAATTTTGGCTACAAGGGCCTTTCTTTTCTTCTTATCATTTTTAGAACCTTTTGTAGCAGAAGACTCGGCCTTCGGGGCACTTTGTTTTATGGATTTAGGAACACTTATTTTATTTTTCTTAAGTAAATGAGATAAGTGATCAATTTATTTCCGAAAACAGTGGTGCTCGTTGTGACCAGATTTCTTGCAATAGGAACACAAACTTTATTTTCTATGCCTTAGGCTTAGAAGTCGAAGTGTTTGTGTCATTTTTAGGTTTGGTCTTGGTTTCTTTCTTAGGTTGATCCTTTGTTTCTTTATTCTTTTTAGTCTTCTTTCCCTTGCTAGTACTTGAAACAAGGGCATGTGAATTAGACTTGAGAGACCCCATTTGAATGAGTTTGTCTTGTTCTCGAATGAGTTGGGATGAAAAATAGTCAAAGGAGGGCATAGTCCAAGTATCACCCAAAGCAGGTTTTGTAGCATAGAAAGTTGACACAAAGACATAATATTTGGGACCTAGTATAGAGAGAATCAACAAGATCATTTGAGAATCTTTCTTCTCTACTTGACATCCTTTTAACAACAATCTAATGTGGAAAAATTTCGAGAAGAAAGTCTGTAGGTTTTCAAAGTCACTAGCATTTAATTCTAGTAGTTTATTTTCCAACTCATGCGCTCTCATGTCATCTAGTTGTCTAAACATTGCATCTAAAATTTTTCATGTAGATTTAGGTGTTTTGGACGCCTCAATGTGGAAGAGAAACTCAAGAGACACAGACATGCAAAGAAGACATAAAGCTTCATCACTACGGTTTAACCACTTAGATTTTTCAGGTTCGTTGTCTGGTTTAATCTCAGTTCCCATGGTAATGTGGAATAACCCTTTACCCCTTAGTTTCAGTATTACTTTCGATGTCCATTCGAAAAATTTGAATGGCATAAGCAAAGGAATTGAAAGTGCATCCATAGTGAAGAGAGAGAGAAAGAAATGCAGAAAAGAAACACAACCACCCAGGACAATATAACAACCCCCCGAATTTCGGCACTTTATAGTTTAGTGCGTTGATTACAATCGGGTCCGTGTGTGTAGTTTGAAACACTTGGTAACTCGTCTTGCAATCAGTGTAATAACGTGCAAGAGGGGAGACCACAAAAATGTTTCATGGAGCATAACAAATAGGACACCATAAACAAGCACAAGCAAAAAACAAGGAAGGAGGTGAAAGCCAATCTTGGTTGTGAGAAAAATCATCTCACATCGCAAATAAAAAACCCCCTTGCTACAGACTGTGGTGGATGTGCTCACTAGTCGCAAGCAATAATAAGGGTAAAATATAATGTTTTTAAATGAACTCAAAGGAGTTCAGAGGTCTTCAGAATGCCAGAAAATGCTTGGAAGGGAAAGAATGTCAAAGTGCCACTACACACTTGAGCACATGATTAGTAAAAAAATCGATAATAATGCCTAAGGAATTACCATTTTGAAACATCCAATCTCACTAATTTTAGAGCTATTGGAGTTTTTTTTTTTTTTAACGATAAAAAATGTTGATTAAAAAATGATTTTAAAATTATTCACTAATCGAAAAAGAAAAAGAATTGTAATTAATATAAATAGATTTAATTAAATCTAATTAATTACAAAAAACTAATTAAGATCTAATACAAAATAAATCCTAATTAAAAATAATGAAAAAAAAAAACTTTCCATTTTTTTATTTTTATTTTAAAAGAAAACAATTTTAAAATTAGATAAAACAAATTTCTATCAAAAAACAAAACCCACTTAAAAACTTACCGTGAGTTTTATTAAAAAGGAAGGAAAGATTTCTATTATTTAAAAAAGCTAACTATGAAAGAATTTTTATTTTTTTGAAAAAAAAAAGGATTAAATCTTTTGAGTTTGAAAATAAGTTTAGAAAGTATTAAAAAAACTTATCAAAGAACTCATTTTAAAAAACTTACCAAAAAAAATGTCGTTTGCTGAAGCTTCGGGTTGCTGGCATGGGTTTACCAGAGGAGGGTGGAATGGCCACAACAGGGGAAGGAACCAGAGTTGGGTCACGGCAAATAGTGGGAGAAGGTTGAAGCACGGCAGGGAGGAGCGGCCAGTAGGTGTGGTACGTAGGCAGTGTAGTCAGAGTGGAAGGAACGGTGGCTCCAGGGGGCGGCGCAAGTAGCGGCAAGAACCGCAGTGGGCGGTGCAGGTAGCGGCAAGTGCAACAGTGGGTGGCGTGGGAAGTGGCAAGAATAGGAGTGGGTGGCACGAGTAGCAACAGAGGCAACAATGGGTGTGCAGGCAATAGCAGGAATAGCAGCGGGTAGTGCGGGCAGCAGTAAATGCAGCAGCAAGCCGCGAAACCTATAAAAAAAACTCAAAGAAAACAACAGACTTCTGAAAAAAAACATTATATATATATTTAAAATAAAAAACTTTGTTAAATAAAATTACTCTTGGTTTAATAAATTTAAAAAACCAAAAAATAACCCTTATTGAGTAAATCCACCACATTTAGCTGCATCTAGCTAAATGTAGCTGCAAAAAGAACAGAAACCTCGAAGGCACGAAGAAAACCTACACATGCATGTATAACATAAAAAAAAACAAATTTTCCAAGAATGACTTGTTAGAAAAGGTTAGCAAAATAGTATAACATAAAAAATTTTTTTCCAAGAACGACTTGTTAGAAAAGGTTAGCAAAATAATTCACAGTAGTAATGATCAAAACACTTGCACAAGAGTAAAAAAATGAGACCAAGAGTAATCACAACTCAGAGACGAATGCACGTTTACCCGATCTCTCTATGATACCATGAATGAAACTGTGAGAATCATATCAGCAACGATGCACCACGAAGAGGTTGCACTCCAATGGAATCGAATGGCTCCAATGTAAATTCAAGGATCAATCAACAATGGAAGATTTGCAAAACAGAAACAAAGTTGCACATAAGGAAAAGATAACGGAGTGTCTTGGCATGCTCATAAATGAATAGTGAAAGGGTACATATAGGGTGTTGAGTAACCCTAGTGCATGACTCATTAACAAACCATAAACCTAACCCATGTGAGATGACCCTCCAGTATGTGAGGAGGACACATAGGATTCCACACACCAACAACATAATGGTGTCCCTGTTGCACCATGGAAGGTAGAGGGGACACTTGGGACACCAAGGGAGACAAAGTGTGACATGGGGAGGATATTGATGTCACACTCTGGTTACCCCCTTGTCTCATGGGAGTCATAGGGGATAAAAGAGTTTCCAAATAATGAAATTACCATTATGGGGAAGCCATTTTTGCATTGTATGTTCAAATTTGGACACCGAACTTGAGTTTTTCAACATGTGAGCTTAAGAAAATGGTTTTGGTTCTAATTTTATATTATTTTAACTCAAATTAATGTGAAGGACAGAACAAAACAACAATTACAAAATTCACAAGCTATCGAAGAAAAATAAAATGAAGAGGATATTGAAAAAATAAAATAGGAAGAGGAAGAGAAAAAGTGCAAATAAAAGGAGGCCGAGTAGCAAAAGTAAGCAACTCTGCAAACAAAAGTTGAAAAAACCACTACGAAGAAGTACCTTGAAGAAGAAAAGAGGAATTGTTGAGTATAAAACCACCAATCTTTCCATTCTTGTAGGAAGAAAATTTTCGTATTATGAAATAATTGCATGTATCCCTAATAATATACTTTTGGGTAGTGCTAGCGAGGCCTCTTACATTCGTTAAGTATACTATCACAAGATAAATTTTGTTTTCTTTTATCTCTCTTCATCATCATCGAATAAAAATTAATTTTTTTTAGCAAGATACAAATAATGATTTATTTTCATATAGTCATTAATAGTGAATGCTTGCATTTTGTATTGCATGTATTCGTTATCATTGGGTGGTCACAAAGGGTTTTACTCTCTGTAAAAAAACTAATTTGTAGTCGATAACCACTAAATTGTGCTCCACCTTTGAGTGTTTGGCCTCTAATGGAGGTTGTGATGGATAAGATGTCATAGCTTGGGTATGGGAATTCAAGAAGACATGTTTTACCTGTGGTTTCTAAATAAGGATAGGTTCCTCATACTGGGGTAGTATGGGGAGAATCCACAAATATCTTACCATAAGTTGTGAAACTACTTACAGTGCAGGGTATATAAGTAGGAGTTGATTTTTTCCTCGCAAAGTAGGATTGCTGAGAGTGACACTTATTAGTCACGATGGTCAATGCGTTAAAGGGTGTTTGGGCACATTAGCCATCATCGCATACAAACAAGGTCTGGTTTTGGACGCAAGTGTGGGTTACGCATTAGCCATCATCAGGTAGTCCCTAATTTTATGATATATAGTTTTTCAATGGAAACATGTATTAGGTAGGTGGATATACAACATGCGTTGTATCAACCTCTTATTTGCTAAACTTTATATCAATGGATTGTTTGACATCCTTAGAAATGTCCCCCTCAACATACAAATACTTTTTGTGGTCTCGCCACATAGAGTATGGGTTTCTCAAACCCTATGCAACGACCAAACAACTTAATTAACTAGTCCACAAAGTTCTATAGTGGAAACAAAAAACCAAGTAATTCAATCCTTATCGGGATCTTAAGCTTTGCTTGTTTTATGACCACAAAACACATGTCTAGTGAGAAAACACAATTCGTGTCTTTTGGATATTCAAAAAAGGCAAAATTGAGAAATTGTTTTAAAGGGAATTCTCTTTAAACATATAAAATATCTTTGAATTTTTTCTTGCCAATTATTTCCTCTTTGAATTTTCTTTAAATATTTTGTTATTTTGTGAATATAAAAAAAAACTTGTTTATTACCATTTAAATATGTAATTGAATCCTATAGAAACCAAAATGCTTAATTATTTTTTTTAAAAAAAAATGAAATAAAATTGAAACAATTACTTAGAAAAAGTTCAATATTTAAATATGAAAAATTCACAGGAACATGATATGAAGGAATACTCTTCAAACATACAAAATGTCTTCTTCATTAAGTCGAGAACATTCAGAGAAAAGAAATTTTGAGGAACAAAAAATAAATTGATTAATTAAACGTACAAAATATCTTCCAACTTTTTTATCACTTAATTTTGTATAAAAATATATTAAATTATCTTGTCATTTTATAAATTTGAAAAAATCTCATCCATTATTAGTTTAAAACAAAAATAAATAAATAAAAACAAACATTTATAAAAAGAAATTTAAGAAATAAACTTTAAAAGAATATTTATCAAATTACATACAAGATGTCTTAGAACATTATCTTACAAAAAATTTAAATTGATTTTTTGAAATCTAAATCTTTTTTTTTAATGAACACTTCTAAGGGTTTTATATAATTAGACACTGGATTACATAGTTTAATGGAATCTCTACTTAAGTTCCGAATAAAATATATAGATTCAAAAATGCAAAATAAATATAAAATCTAATTGTTGGATTCAATTTAGTAAGATAATGGAATAGTCTGTGGGGTTCGACCCTAACTTGATGTTAACAACCACTTGCTTTGGAAAATCTGGGGTAACCACAGATTGTACTAAAATAATTACAATTGGAAAAATAGCAAGAATTTATTCGAGCTATTTTGTTTGTTTCAAATGACCCCTAACGTCAAAGTCAATGTCAAAAAGAAAGCACTTTGGATGGCTATGGATTTCATCGTCTTTGATACAAAGTTACATATAGTGGATGGATGCTTGCTTTTTTGCCAACCAAGACTATACACTAAGAGTACTGTACACTTTCCACAGTTGTCTCGCCGAAGTTCGGGGATGGGCTGGGCCCGAAGCAAGGGTCTGAGGGCGCAACCCTAGAGAATTTTTTGGCCTCGAAAAACATGCTCGATATTTCGGGAAACATCCTCTTCTCATATGGAGGGGATTTTTGACCCATAGGTTTATGGGACGGTTTTGGCCCATGGTTTTGATACCCACGGTAATGTAAAAATGATTAATTAATTGTCTACTTATGTGGTTTTGTGCATATGGAAGGGTTAATATAACATTGCAGATGTGTGTGAATTCGGGTATGAATTCTATAGATTTTGTTGAGCATAGCTCTAAATAGATTTGGGTATTGTATTGAGAGAGCGGTGGCTTGTAATAAAATATGAGCAAGTGATTCTTGGTAGACGTAGCCCAAATTGGGTGAACCATGTTAAATACTATCTCTTTGTGTTGTGTTCTTTTTATTCTGTACTTTTATTTCAAATCTTAATATTTTCTGCATATTAGTTTCTACTATTGCAATTTTGTGAGGGATTGTTCTGCATATTTTATCCCTTATTTCCCAACATGAGATGTCATAGCTTAGGTATGGGAATTCAAGAAAACGTGTTTTACTTCTGGTGTCTAAATAAAGATAGGTGTCTGATACTAGCGTAGTCTGGGGAGCAACGACCAGTATCTTACCATAAGTTGTGAAAACTACATACAATACAAGGTTTGTAACTAGGAGTTGAAATTTTCCCCGCAAAGTAGGATAATTATTGAGAGTGACACTTATTAGTCATGATGTTCAATGTGTCAAAGGATGTTTGGGAACATTTAATCACCTAAGGTATTATTTTGGACGCAAGTGTAGGTTGGGCATTAACCATCATTAGGTAGTCCCTAATTTTTTGATATATGGTTTGACAATGGAAACATGTATTAGGTAGGTGGATATACAACATGTGTTGTATCAACCTCTTATTTGCTAAATTTTATATCAATGGATTATTTGACATCCTTAGAAATGTCCAGCTCAACATACAAACACTTTTAGTTGTCTCGCCTCATAGAGCATGGATTTCTCAAACCTCATGCAACAACCAAACAACTTAAGTAACTAATCCACAAAGTTTTAGAGTGGAAACAACGAACCGGGTAATTCAATCCTTATCATGATCTTAAGCTTTGCTTGTTTTATGATCGCAAAACACATGTCTAGTGAGAAAACACAACTAGTGTCTTTTGGATATTCAAAAAAGGGAAAATTGAGAATTTGTTTTAAAAGGAATACTCTTTAAACATATAAAATATCTTTGAACTTTTTCGTGCCAATTATTTCCTCTTTGAATTTTTTTAAAGTATTTTGTTCTTTTGCAAATATAAAAAAACTACTTTATTACCATTTAAATATGTAATGGAATCCTATAGAAATCAATTAATTATTATTTTTTAAAGAAAAATGAAATAAAATTATAACAATTACTTAGAAAAAGTTGAATATTCAAAGAATGGAAAATTCAAAGGAATACTCTCTAAACATACAAAATGTCTTCATTTTATTCATTTCAGTAGAGACCATTCTAAAAAAGGAATTTTGCGGGACAAAATAAAAATAAATAAATTAAACATACAAAATATCTTCCAACTTTTTTCTATCGCTTAATTTTGTATAAAAATGTATTAAATTATCTTGTCCTTTTATAAATTTGAAAAAGTCTCATCCATTATCATTATAAAACAAAAAAAATAAAATTGAGAAATAAACTTTAATAGAATATTTTTCAAATTACATACAAAATATCTTAGAATATTTTCTTACTAAAAAATTAAATTAATTTTTTAAAATCAAAATCTAATCTTATTTTTTTGATGGAGTATCTCTAGGGGTGTATAAGTAAACACTAAATTATATAATTTAATGACATGTCTACCTAAATTCGAGAGGGAATATATAGATTGAATAGTACAAAGAAAATATAATATCTGATTTTAATATTATTAAATATATAATTTCATCTTTAAGAACTATTATTGGAATCGTCGGTGCCGGTGGGGTTCGAATCCAACTTTGAATTTCACAACCACTGGCTTTGGAAAATGTTGAGTAACTACAGATTGTACTAAAATAAGTACAGTTGGAAAAATAGCAAGAAGTTATTGGAGCTATTTTGTTTGTTTCAAATGACTTCTAACATCAAAGTCAATGTAAAAAAGAAAGCGCTTTGGATGGCTGTGGATTTCATCGTCTTTGATACGAAGTTGCGTGCAGTGGATGCTTGCATTTTTTCCAACCATGGGTACACGAATTTGTCTTGAATTTTTTCGCAGAATGTGCATTGGTTCCCATCTACTAAATTCGAATCCACAAAATCTTTGACCTGACATTAATCAACGTCCCCACTGTGGACGACTTAGCACGCCAAACAGGAAAATACAAAGAAATAATAATAAATAGTCTTACTTAGTATTATAAACTTATTTGTTATCAATAAGATTTAAATGTAATAAATACATCAAATTATCATCTAAGGCTAGGCATTAAATTACAAATTATTGCTCGGAATCAGCGGAGAGAGAGTTCCCTGATATTTGTGCATTCGTAGGAAGAGTTGAGATTTGGTGTCACTGTCCGTTCACGTTTTTGCATATTTTAATTATATTTTACAGCTCATAAAATAGTCTAGTTCTACCTATCTTTATTTGACGTTAAGATATTCGAGAAGATTCTCATTATCACTTTAAACATTGATTGAAGGCCTCACTTAGTCACCTTTAAGTCTACAAGTTAGTAAAAACGACTCACTAAAATTGTCTTTTATCTTACAAAGGAGGGTATTTTTAAACCTGATTTGTCTCTCAACTGCGAAGTTTTTTTCCTTGGAGCCTTTACTGAGATTTGAACTCCATATGCCCTATTTGCATGTCTTTTACATGTAATATCACCATAGAAAATTATTGACGATAAAGAAAAATTGTAAGATTCATTAGGTTCCGTCTTGACTGCGTTATCCACTTCTTAAGACTGCTAACATCCAAAGCTTATAGTTTGAAACAATATACAATGACGCTTGACAAAGTAAAAACACTTTTGAGTACCTTTTTAGGAACTTATGCTTCATGCCAAAATTTATTTTTCAACTCCTAAAGTAACCCCTCATTTCCCTATCTTGTTTGCGTACAACTAGGTCTCCAACCAGGTAACATAGTCATAAGGGTTTTCTAGGCATAAATTTTGATTCATATGGTTTCTACACAAACTAAAGAGCTTTTTGAGCACCCATTTCCCCCTTATAGCTTCACACAAAGTTTCAGCCCCAAAATCACAATTTAAACCTTTCAAGTCACCAATTCTTGTTATAAATTCGACCTCCAAGGCTAAAAAATGGTTCCTAGAAGAGAATTAGTGTTTCACACGTGCTAAATAGCTCTCAAAGACCCAAAACCTTAAAAATATTATCCTTCTCCTATTACAGTTCTTTAAGAAAAAAATTGGCTCAAGAAAAGTTTGTCAAGACCTCCAAATCCAAAATCTTTCTAAAACCCTAACTAGGGTTTAACATAGACCCACTAGGAGAGAAAATAAATTTGAGGGAGTTTTATCAAGTTTCAAGCCTCCAAACTTGACATGGAGGTCTGTGAGGGCATCATACACCTAGAGTCAAGATTTTTAGTCATGAAACTTCATGTAAGGTTCGCAAATCAAACACACACAATCAGATAGGTCAAGAAATCTCGTTGCATAGTTAAAATTCTCTACGATTGTTTCATTTATTCTTTTGTAACATCATGAGAAGATTCAAAATGTGTGAAATACAAAAATCTACAAGGTCTACATACCCTTTCATGTTCAAACATCAGAATCATTATACGAAGATTGTCCATTCTTTATTAAATATATACAAAACTTTGTTACATTCTTGACCAATTCTTCTTTTGCCCCTCTTTCATTCACTTTTTCAATTCCCTCCTCTCAAATCTTCTTCTCCTTTTTGATGATATTTCTCACATTTGAATCATCTCTTTCATAACTACCTTTTCATAGTTATTATCTTAACTCAACCTTATGAGACCCATTAACTCAAGTTTCATGCTTGAGTCAAGTACTAGAAACAAAGTCTCCAAACAAACACCAAGAAGATAGATTTTGACCCTTAAGAAGGAGCTTACACATTGTACATGTACACCTAAATCATCCCAGACTCCCACAAGAATACTAGTAAAACCAAAAATTATCTAAAAGGTAAAGATTCCCACTCAATAAATTTAAATTAGAGTTTTGGAAGGAAAACTCATACATGCCAATATTGAATTCTGAAGTTCTCTAATAACCTTAAAGAATCCCAACTAAGGGTGGAGGATGGCAAAATCAGTGATGAAGGTGTGTCGTGAGGCATAGAGTTAGGCTAATGATCTCGGTGCTATGTCTCTAGTTCGAGTCTCACCAAGATTTACCAAAAGCCTTTACTAGGGGCTCCTCCCCCTGAACCCTCTACGTGCATTATGTTGCTACTGCTTTCGGCGATGAAGAACCTCATTTTGCAAGTGGCTTAGGCCCTCAGGCCGCACATGCTTCTTTGGTCCCTAGGCATTGTTGGCCTCTCAAATGGCAGTGGTGGGATTGTATTCCCTTCGACTATTTCAGACGGGATGGTGGGTGTGGATTCCTCCTTTGTGAAGCACTCTTATGCAGGAGCTTTTGTTTCTTCAGTATTCTAAACCCCTCCCTACTTCTAAATCCTCTCCCTTTGTCTCCCTTTGGGATTCCAGTGTTAGAGGATGAAGATTTTTTCTCCTCACATGGTTTGATCTGTAGATTCAATGGCCTCTGGTTTGGACTGCCGCTCCCACACTTGTGGATTTCTTCGAATTGGTGTCCTCTTTTTCCAGGTAGGGTTGACATTTACCCCTATGTAAGGGAATTTCTTATTGTGGATTTTTGCTCTCTTGAAGATAGGGTTTCTTTCCTCTCCAAGCTTTGGGAACTACATAATCATTAGTTATTAATGGAACCATGGTTTCCGACCTTCAATCCTCTCACCACTGCTTTCTACGTTAAGCCGGTATGGGTTTGTTTACCTCATATCCCACTACAATTTTTGGGGGAGGAAATTTTGACTGCTATAGGCAATGCTTTGGGCAAGGTTTAATCCATTGATTCCAAAATGGAACTCTACTCTCATACTACTTATACTCGGATCTTGGTGGATCTCAATACCTCGTTTGATCTACATGCTTTTATTGACCTCAAAGTCTTGGATATAATTTAGTTATAACCTCTTGACTATGAAGGCTTTCCATTCAGATGCAGGAATTTTTTTCCTAGGGCATCTTGATTCAAAATACCTGAAAGTAAAGCAAAATTTAAAGGAAAAAGTCTATTAGTGGAAGGATTCTCATCACAACCTATTATTTGTTGGAGATGAACTTGATTCCTCTATGGAAGATTCGACAAAGGTTAGCGAAGATAAGGATTTTGATGAAAATAAGATCCAACCACTGATAGTGACTCATGTGTCCCCCCTCCGGTGACGGTAGTTGGGTAAGATATGGTGGATCAATTATTGATGCTTCCTTTGGGAGCGATTTCTGATTGTTCTTAAAATAGATTCAAGATTGAGGAGCCCAATGATGGAAATATGACATCCTCTGATATTCGGCTTCCAACTCACCCAGATGAAAATGTGGATCCTAATAGGAGTGACAATTGGACTATCATTAAAAGAAAAAAGAATGTTAATTCTCTCCACAAAATGAGATTACGATCTCATGTACGGGATCCTCCAGTGTAATCTAGTTGTTACTGTTATCGTGGGTGCTACAACCTTTTTGTTTACTCTCTTCTCATTTCTTATTCTTCTTGTTTGTGCCTTTGTGGCCTTTGTCCTTTGCTGCATGTTGGCTTCCTTTTTGTAATGTTTCATTTCTTTATGCATCCTTAAGGGCTTTTTGTTCAAGGATGCAGGTCCTTTCAAAGTCCCCACTTTTACCCTTTTCCAATAAAACCTCAAATATCCCCAACTAGCCTACTTTGACCCTCTAAATGTGATCAAAAGGAAATTTTGTGTTCTAAGATGCTTGTAACTAGGAGTTAAATTTTTCCTTGCAAAGCAGGATAACTGGTGAGAGTGACACTTATTAGTCACAATGGTCAATATGTCAAAGGATGTTTGGGCACATTTAATCACTTAAGGTCTTGTTTTGGACGTAAGTGTGGGTTAGGCATTATACATCATCTGGTAGTCCCTAATTTTATGATATATGGTTTGGAAATGGAAAGATGTATTAGGTAGGTGGATATACAACATGCGTTGTATCAACCTCTTATTTGCTAAATTTTATAACAATGGATTATCTGGCATCCTTAGAAATGTCCACCTCAACATACAAACACTTTTTGTGGTAGATCGCCACATAGAGCATGGGTTTCTCAAACCTTATGCAATGACCAAACAACTTAATTAACTAATCCACAAAGTTTTAGAGTGGAAATAACAAACCGGGTAATTCAATCCTTATCAGGGTCTTAAGCTTTGCTTGTTCTATGACCATAAAACACATGTCTAGTGAGAAAATACAACTAGTGTCTTTTGGATATTCAAAAAAGAAAATTTGAGAATTTGTTTTAAAGGGAATTCTCTTTAAACATATAAAATATCTTTGAACTTTTTCATACGAATTATTTCCTCTTAGAATTTTCTTTAAGTATTTTGTTCTTTTGAGAATATATAAAAAAACTAGTTTATTACCATTTAAATATATTGTTGAATCCCATACAAAAGAAACTGATTCATTATTATTTTTAAAGAAAAATGAGATAAAATTATAACAATTACTTAGAAAAATTTGAATATTCAAAGAATGGAAAATTCATTGGAACACAATATAAAGGAACACTCTTTAAACATACAAAATGTCTTATTTTTATTCATTAAGTAGAGAACATTCTAAGAAAGGAAATTTTGAGGAAGGAAAAAAAAATTAAACATACAAAATATCTTCCAACTTTTTTTACCATTTATTTTGTATAAAAATATATTAAATTATCTTGTCCTTTTACAACTTTGAAAAAGTCTCATCCATTATCATTTTAAAACAAAAATAAATAAATAAAAGAAAATGTTCAAAACAAGAAATTTGAGAAATAAACTTTGAAAGAATATTTATCAAATTACATACAAGATATCTTAGAACATTTTCTTATAAAAAAAATTAAATTAATTTTTTAAAATTGAAATTTTATTTTATTTTTTTGATTGAACACTTCTAAGATTGTCGTAAAATTAGACAGTGCATTACATAGTTTAATGGTATCTATACCTAAATTCCAGGAGGGAATATATAGATTTAACAGTACAAAGAAAATATGAAATTTAATTATAATATTATTAAATATTAATTTCATTTTAAAATTAAACCTAGATAAATTATTGGATTCGATTTAGTAAGATAAATTATTGTAGTCATCGGTGGGGTTCAACCCCAACTTTGACGTTAACAACCACTCGTTTTGGAAAATCTTAAGTAACTACAAATTGTACTAAAATCAGTACAATTGGAAAAATAGAAAAAATTTATTGGAGCTATTTTGTTTGTTTCAAATGACTTCTAATGTCGAATTCAATGTCAAAGAATTTGGAGGAGTTAAACTTGCGGTCTGAAAAAAAAGGAATGATAACTAGATCGTATCAAGACAAGAACACAAAGACTAATCAAACACCAGCGATCAATAATATGAAAGAAATTCGCCTAGAAAGCTTTACATAAACCTTTGCAAACAAATGAGCAAGCAATATCATATATTATTATGGAACTCAATGAATTACAATGAGAATGAGACTTACTTATATAGGCAATGAATAACAATCTAAGAAGCCAGTCAAGGTCGTAGATCAAGCCATAAATCAAGGAAATAACTAGACAAGACCATAGATTTAGGAGAGAACTAGACATCAAGGATCTAGTAAATACCATAGATCAAGGAAAGAACTAGACCTAACAAATAGATAATATCTTCTAATATATAAATAAGATAAAAGAAATATCTGTACACATAAGTGGGTAAGGATAAATACAATAAAGGTGAATAAAATACCTAGGTGAACACGGGCTATGGTAAATAACTACTCTAACACCCCCCCTCAAGTGAAGCTAGGGGCCAAAATAGAAGTGGCATGTCCATAGTATGAGTCCCGACAACTAGTCTTGATGAGGTACTCATGTACAATAACTAGGAAAAATGGACAACACAAGGTACCCAAAACAAGTAACAACAAAGTAAGGAGAGTAAAAACCTGCTGCAAGGAATCCCAAGAATCTCGGCTCAAAAAAATCATACAATACTAAAGAAGTTTGGTGTGCACTATGGTCTGAATCCACTACTTCGATCATAGAACTCAAAAACAACTGACACTGGGCTTCACCATAATAGCTCTATACAAGGAAACTGTCAACAAAGTGATGTCAAAAGTGTAAAAAAAACACCAAACATAATTTGATCAACTACTTCAAATAGGTGTGCCACGATCCAAGAACAATAACAAAAGTAACAAGGCAAGGACACAAAATCTAGAGTGTCATGATCCAAGAAAAGCCAAGGTAACAAGGCAAGGACACAAAACCTGAAGAAGCAAAATCAACACCACACCCTCCCATACTACTGAATGGGTGGAGTGACGCTAAAAATATGTATGAGTTTTCAAAAAAACTACTCAAACACTAACAAACTAACACTGAAATTCACCATAATAGCTCCTCCACAAGAGATACTGTCAACATGCCAAAAGTGTCAAAAATATAGGTACAAAATCTCTCAACAAACAAGAGAGATACACTACACTTGTTAAAGAAAAATGCTCAAAACAAGGAGCATTACAATGCAGTTGGTATAGAAAGCGGATCAAGAGGCCAAATGATGGAGGATCCACACTTGTAGAGACCTCTCAACAAATTCCTATGTCGCCACAATGAGTGATTAGAGATCCACCCCAAATTAACACGGATGGATGAAGAAGATGCCTGCATATGACTTGGTGCAAAATGCACAATGGGTGCATGCAAAGGGACATCATAATGTGTGTCAGGTTAATCATGTCTAACAGCTGAAATCTTATGTTTCTCAAGCCTGAGTGAAGGTGTAGAACTCATGTGTTGCTCATGATCCTTAGAAAGAGTCGAGCGAACAAAAATAGGAGCTCTGTCAATGTGTGTTCCTAATGAAGTATCTTATTGAAAACCAATGTCATGGTGAGAATTCCACTTAACATGTGGAATAGGGGAAACAATACCTTGTGAATGTCTGCCAATACCTCCACTAGTGAAACCCATAGAATGGAGCAAGCGAAGAATTGAATGTAGTGGTATGCTTCTCAAAATAGCCATGCATATGAGAAAAAGTAGGATACACAACATATGTTACTATAATAGGCACAGATGTGGAAGAGCTATGTAGTAATAAGCTTCATAGGCTTAGGAGCACCAAGAGCAGGAACAAACTCAAAGATTGACAGATCAATATCAGTGGGTACAAGAGCAACAACTGCAAGTATACTAGAAGCATGGATATGGCTAGTCCACAATATTATGACTTATGTTGTAGGCTAGCAAGTTTTTGCTGCATGGAGTGTATTAGTGTATCCTTATCGTGAATGAGTGATTGCAGAAGAGAATTTCGCTTCTTGAGAGATCTATTTTATTCCACAAATTTTACAATATCCTCTTGAATTTCACACACTTCAGATAAAAGCATATCATTCTCATAATCCATGATAGATACAAGAATTCAACTCCCAAAATTTTAGGACATCAGGCTTAACCGAAATTACGTCCATAATTGATGACAAGCACCGCTCCATATTAGTCACTTTATAATGAGTGCGAGTTATAATATGGAGCTTTATAATTATAGTGAAATTATCAAAATAAATATTTCCAATGGAAAGATCATGAAAAAACAAGCACTTTTATAAAAAACGACACTCAAAACCGAGTTACCGATCAAAAGATACAAACTTTTCAATATTATGCTCTGTTATTTATTTTAGTTGCGACTAAAACAAAATAAAATTCTCTTTCCTTCACCACACAAATAAAATGAAAGGGGGCTGAGTTAAGCACCTACTAGTAATAATCACAAGCTTAAGCCCTCATACAAATATACCATATGACCAAAGGCTAAGGATTTTAATGGGTGTTTGCACTATTCTGGGGTGTGTCACATGTTTTCGAGAAAGTCACATCAAACTATTCTTTCTTGTAAAACTTACTATTTCCAGATTGTGTCAAAAATGACCTTTGCTGCCCAAAATAGTAGTTTGCGTATTTTCCCAAAATATCAAAAACAAAGAAATAATAATAAATATTCTTACTTAGTATTATAAACTTATCTGCTATCAAATATTTCAAAATGTAATGTAATAAATACATCAAATTCTCATCTACCAGTAGGCATTAAATTACAAATCATTGTGTGGCGGAGAGAGTTTCCTGATATTTGTGCACTCGTAGGTAGAGTTGAGATTTGACGTCTGTCTAAGATGTTTTTGCATATTTTAATTGTATTTTACAATTCATAAAATATTCTATTTATCTTTATTTGACGTTAAGATATTTGGCAAGACCATCATTATCACTATAAACATTGATGCAAGACCTCTCTAAGTCTATAAGTTAGCAAAACAACTCACTAAATTGTCTTTTACCTTGCAAAAAAGGATGGTCTTCTTAAACCTGATTTGTCTCTTAACTATGAAGTTTTGTTCCTTTGAGCCTTTACTGAGATTTGAACTCCATATAACCTATTTGCCCCCTTTACATGCAAAGTTTCATTAGGTTCCATCTTGACTGTCATGTCCACTTCTTAATACTGCTAACATCCAAAGCTTATAGTTTGAAACAATATACAATGACCCTTGACAAAGTAAGAACATTTTTTAGTACCCTTTTGGGCACTTATGTTTCATGCCAAAATTTATTTTTCAACCCACAAAGTAACCCCTCATTTCAGTATCTTGTTCTCGTGTAACTAGGTATCTAATCAAGTAGCCCTGTCAAAAGGGTTTTCTAGGCATAAATTTTGATTCAAAGGGTTTCTACACAAACTAAAGAGCTTTTTGGGCAACGATTTGCCCCTTTTAGCTTCACACAAAGTTTTATCCCCAAAATCACAGTTTAAACCTTTCAAGTCACCAATTCTTGTGATCAATTAGGCCTCTAAGGCTAAATCAGAGTTCCTATAAGAGAATCAGTGTTTCAAACATACTAAATAGTACTCCAAGACCGAAAACCTTAAAAAATCTTATCTTCCTACTGTTACAGTTTCTTTAGAACAAATTTTAGCTCAAGAAAAAATTGTGAAGACCTCCAAATCCAAAATCTTTCTAAAATCCTAACTAGGGTTTTACATAGACCCGATAGGAGAGAAAATCAATTTTAGGGAGTTTTATCAAGTTTTAAGCGTAAAAAATTGACATGGAGGTCTGTGAAAGTAGCATGTCTTAGAGTAGGTATTTACCTTAGCTCATGTTCACCTAGGTACTTTATTTACCTTTATTGTATTTATCCTCACCCATTTATGTGTGTGGATATTTCTTTTTATTTATTCAGATATTAGGGGGATATTATCTTGTTGTTAGGTATAGTTCTTTCCTTGATCTTTGGTATTGACTAGATCCTTGATGTCTAGTTCTCTCCTAAATCTATGGTTTTGACTAATTCTTTGATGACTAGTTATTTCCATGATTTATGGCTTGATCTACGACCTTGACTGGTTCTTAGATTGTTATTACTTGCCTATATAAGCAAGGCCTATTCTCATTGTATTTCATTGAGTTCCATAATAATATATGATATTGCTGCTCATTTGTTTGCAAAGGTTTTGTGTAAAGTTATAATGACAAATGGCTTTCATATTATTGATCATGGCATTTGATTAGCAAACCATTAAAATACTTAGCCCTTGGTCATATGGTATGGTCGTATGAGGGCTTAAGCTGGTGATTTCTACTAGTAGGTGCTTAACTCCAGCCCCCTTTCATTTTATTTGTGTGGTGAAGGCAAGAGCATTTTATTTTGTTTTAGTGGCAACTAAAATAAAGAGCAGAGCATAATATTGAAAAGCTTGTAACTTTTGATCGGTAACTCGGTTTTGAGTTTCGTTTTTTGCAAAAGTACTTGTTTTCCCATTCTCTTTCCATTAAAATTATTTATTTTAAGAATTTAATTATAATTATAAAGTGTCATATTGTAACATCCACTCATTATAAAAGTGTCAAAATCTGGGGGGCTCTTGTTGCATTGCTTGGGGGTCTTGTTGCATTGCTTGGTTCTTGCATTTCTTTTAGTGATTTTTTGAGGATGGAATATACTTCTACATTATATCATGTTGAGCCATTAATAACACATAATTATCACACAAGGAAACTAAGAATAGAAACAATAATTAAGTAGAAAGGATTATGGGCTTTAACTTCTTCAGAACAACTAGTGTTCACTAGAGAATATGAGAAATTTCAGTACCAGTGCAAATTTGATGAGTGTATGGGTTTGATAGGAACTTATGTAAGTGACAATATTTTGTTTCATTTGGAAAAATTTGCTTCTCCTTTCAAAATATGGGAGAAATTAGAGGATTTATTTGGTAAGGTGGATTATATGAGAGCCATGCAACTTGACATTGAGATCACCTCTCTTAATTCTGAAGATTTTCTAAAAATTATACACTATCTTACAAATTTCAAGCATTTTTTGACACAGTTGAAGGGGAGTGGAAGAGAGAAGAAAGATGAAGAGTGTGTTTACTTGATTTTATCCAAGTTGAGAGGACCATTCCAGATTTTTGCTTCAACCTTTTTCTCTAGCATAGATGCCTTAGGTGATACATTTAAAATGCCTAACTTAGAAACATTTTGTGAAATACTTACTAGGGAAGAATCAAAATTGTTTCACCTTGAGTCTTCCACCTCTCAGAAGGAATTAGTTACATTTAATCCTAAGGGCAAGGGAAAACCAAAAAGTAAAACCAAATCCACCCCTTCTCCATCTCAAAATGTTCCAAAACTCAAAGAAAATAACTCTAAACCCAAGGAGTCTTCTAAATCCAAGAATAAGTCTAGTCTTTCATGCTCTTTTTGTGGGGGTAGTAATCATGAAGAACATAGGTGTTATAAGCAAATGCAAGCCTTAGAGGATGTAGTCAAGAAACACAAAATTTCTTATCTCCACTCCACCTCCTTCTAACCAACATGGCAAAACACTTAATGTTGTTGGGAGATCTCAATCACCACTTGTAGATAGTTGGGTTATAGTTTCAGGTGCTTCTCATCACATGACTTCTTCTAAGGAGTATTTTGTTTCTCTAGGTTTGAGTTCTAATTGAGGTTGGAGATTCTTCCTTTCTTTATGTTAAAGGAAAAGGTGATATACAACTTAATGGTGGTATTATCCAAGATGCACTATATGTCCCTAACATCACTACAAATTTACTTTTTGTATATCAAATTTGTCATTCTGGTAAAGGGAAAACAATGACTTTTACACCACATGCGGCAGAAGTATGAAATTTTTTGGAGCCTAATTCACTCGTTGCTTAGAGTATTGTTGATCATAGTTCTAAACTATATCACTTTGAGGGATTTGATGACACTTCCTCTATAGGGGCAGGATTGGTTTCTCATGCAGATTCAAAGAGTAAGCTTTGGCATGAAAGATTTGGATATCTTAATAACATATATTTGAAGGAGTTGAGCACTCATAGTATGGTAGATGGTCTTCCTAGAGTTTCAAACTCCCTCTGGTTGTGAATTAGGGAAACAATACCAAGATCTATTTCCTAAGAATTTTTCTAAGAGATTTTCTTCACCACTTGAGCTTGTGCATAGTGACTTGATGGTTTTTCCTACCCCCTCTTTCAATGGAGCTAAGTATGCACTTATGTTCATTGATAATTTCTCGAGGCGTACTTGGGTCTATTATCTCAAGTACAAAAGTGATGTTTTTTCACACTTCAAAGTATTCAAGGCTTTGGTTGAGAAAAAATCTTCTAGTTGCATAAAGAAACTTCGTATTGATAATGGGGGGGAGTACTTCAGCAATGAGTTTTCTGACTTTTTGGCAACTTAAGGCATTATTCACCAACATTCTGTTCCTCATACTCCACAACAGAATGGATTAGCAGAAAGGAAGAATAGAAATTTGAAGGAAATGGCTAATTTCATGATGCATTCTAGAGATTTACCACTTATGTACTGAGAAGAAGCAGTTAATTGTGCTAACTACATTCAGAATCGAACACCACATAGAGCACTTGAGCATTTGACTCCAGAGGAAGCTTGGTCCAACAATAAGCCAGGTGTATCATATTTTCAAGTCTTTGGGAGCCATGCTTGGGCCTTTGTGCCAAAGAAGAAAAGGAAAGCTTTGGATAAGAAGAGAAAACCCTTGATCTTTGTAGGGTATTGTAAGGACATGAGAGCTTATCGACTTTTAGATCCTGATACGCATGACGTTCTTTTTCGAACACATGTTTAATTTGATGAGCACTTCACTCCTCATATTTCTTCATATTCTTCCATGCCTTTTTCTTCTTCTTCATCTCATCTTGAGGATCCTTTCTTTGAGGAGGTTAATGAGGAGGTTATAGATGTCGTTGAGGATCTTATTCCCACTGATGATGTCACTATGCCTAAGTGGATTTGTACTACAGTTTATGAGGCAACACCTTTCATAGAGGATCTTCCACCCATTAGGCATCATCACGCACATTCTACAGGTTCTGGACTTTTGTGTCAAGTAGTTTCTGAGGATCCATAGTCTTTTTCAAAGGCTCATGGGATACAAGAGTGGGATGATGCGATGATAGCTGATTATTCTTCTTTGATGAAGAATCATACATGGGATTTGGTATCTCTTCCTAAAGGAAGAAATATGGTTAGGTGTAAGTGGGTATACCAAACCAAATATGTAGCTGATGGTTCCATTGACAAGTATAAGGCTCGTCTTGTTACAAAGTTCTTTTCACAAGTTGAAGGTATTGATTATTCTGAGACTTTTGTACCCGTTGCCAAGATGGATTCTGTAATCCTTATACTTGCTATTACTACATCACAAGGGTGGCCCATATGCCAGATGGACGTGAAGAGTGCCTTTTTACATGGAGATCTATAAGAGGAAATATACATGGAGCAGCTGGCTAGATTTTTTTAGGATTCTTCTCTTGTTTTTAGGATCCGAAGGTCTCTCTACGATCTCAAACAAGCCCCTCGGGATTGATATGAGAAGATGGATTATTTTCTTCTATCTACTAGTTTTGTTCATTGCCACTCCGATCATATAGTGTATCTCCAGCATGCTGGTGAGGATATTTTGATACTTGTCTTGTATGTTGATGATCTGTTACTTACTGTAAGCTCTTCTTCCCACATTCAGAGTATTCAGAGGGCTCTTTCTACACAGTTTGACATGACAGATCTTGGGTTATTACATTATTTCCTTGGTTTGCATATTTCTCAGACAGATTCAAAGATTCATTTGAGTCATACAAAGTACACCCATGATCTTCTTCGCCGCTTTGATATGGCTGATTGCAAGCCAAGTCCATCTCCTTTTAAGTTTAGGGTTACTCTTACTTCCACATGTACCACACCACTTTGTGATCCTACATTGTGTAGGCAGTTGGTTAGCAGTCTCATGTACTTGAACCATACTAGCCCTGATATTTCATTTGCAGTAGGGCTTGTATCTTGGTTTGCACATTCTCCTCATAGTAGTCACTGACAGGCTGTTAAAAGGATTTTACACTATTTGCAGGGCACTTCCTACTTTGGCCTACACTACACTAGGGGTTCTACTCAGTTGGTTGGGTATACAGATTCAGATTGGGAAGGTTCTATTGTGTTGGCTTGAAAATCTGTCGCTTGGGTAGATTTATGGATAGATGAGGCAACAGTGTGCAGGGCATAGCCCCTCTTTGAGTCAGCAAAGTGAAACTGGTTTATTGCTATTCTACCAGCAGGAATCTGTGCAAGTCTCACAATATTATGCCTTCGGGGGTTTGGGATCTCATCCCAGTAGGGTTATTTCCAACTGCGAAAAGAAAGGAATGAAAGAGAGGATGAAGAAAGATCAGGTCCGAAGGGAGAAAAGAAATGAATTCCAAAGCAGAAAGATCAGAAGGTTTATGCTTTGGGATTGGTAGTAAACAGAGCCAAACCTACTTGCATAAACGAACAAAGCAATACTGATGAATACATGACAATAAAACAGAAGCAGATCTAACAGAATAAACAGACAGATCTGACGTAAGAAAAATCTGATGCATATAACACATGTATTCAACACAAAGTTTAAATATTGTATTAATATTTGTTTCTGTTACAAAAAGCTCAAAGCCTTTTCTCCTCACTTCTATTTTTCATCTGAAAGATATCCACCACCCAAATACAACGAGTATTTGAGTATTTATAGAAGAAGGAGAAGAAGGAAGGCAAAGAGGAACCAACCACCTATTTACATAAAATATACAAAATATCAACAAAAATATCTCAAAGTCATGTTGACTTTTGACAACTTGATGGATGACATCATCCCATGGTGCAACATGGATGATGTCATCATTTGTGCCAACATACTTTAGACATTTTACAAAAAGAAATTTGAAGGAGAGAGAGAGAAGAGAAAGAATTCATTCATCGTCGTCATCCTGCGGCCAAAAGGGGGTATCTTTCTTCTACTGCTGCTCAGGTGACGAGATGTGGAATTGGGCACGGTATTCCATGAACTTGCTGATCATGGGCTCTAGTTGATCCTGGGAAGGATCCTTGTGTCGCTCGCTGATCGCCTCGCAAGTCTCCCGCTCGTCTATGAGCTTCTCTGGGAGTTTGGAATATTCTTTCTCTGCTTCTATTAGGATCCCGATGAAGTCCCTACAGGCCAGCAGGTTATTGATGGATTCCACGTCAAAAGTGACCTCTAGCCCCAGTCCTTGTGAAACGATCTCCTTGAAGATCTGAATATTTTCATCAACTTTCCTTAAGGTGAAAGAAGGAGTAAGTAACCCTGGAGACATGTTGAGAATGATTTGTTCCATTTGGTCCATCGCGTCTAGGGCTTCTTCCTTTACCTTATTGATCTTTTCAAGGACGAACTCCAGTTGATCCATCCAGTAATCTAGAGTGGAAAGGATTTTATTGAGGGCCCTGGGATGACCGAAAATGCCGAACTTGACCAGATCTTCGACTGAACAGTCGAACATTCTTTGAAAGGTCTCACGCTGCAGCCTAGCATGTTCTAACTCTTCTGATATGGGTCCTGCTAATGCCTGGAGTTCTTTCTTCACCTTGTTGATGTTTAGGTACAAATCGGTGAACTTGGCGATTACGTGTTCACTGTCCTTGAGGATCTGGCTCCTCCAAGCGGAAACTGCCATGCCCTGCTCACCGATCTTTGCATATTCATCAATTTTATCCTGACTCAGAGGCTCAGGAGTCTCGGAGGCAGTTGTGGGAGGTGCACTGCCCGTCTTCTGTAAGGCGTGGAGCAGATGTTTATTTTGCTCTTTCAGTAGCCTTTTCTCTTCTTTTTCTTCTTGAAGCTTCTTGCAGAGGGCGTTGATTGCAGATAGGGCCTCTCCTTGAAGGCTTTCAGAAGACGTCCCCATTATGACTTGAGTCACTATGTAATCTGTCGAGGACAGATCCTTTTTATCCTTCAGAGGATTGGGGTACGTGATCTCCATTACCCTCTCTCCCGAAGCACTCTGAGAGAAGCATGTGATGGGCTTCTGCTTCTTTACCCCTTTTGACGGGATCACGGAGAAGTCCATCGGTGCGATGGGAACTTTTCTTTTCTGCTGACTCAGGTGCTGGGAGATTCAAGTTGGACTTATGGGAGAAGGACCAAAAACAGAGAAGGGGGCAGCTGCAGTAGTAGAAGGGAAAAACGTGGAGACACTTGGAGGCGGCATCGAGAGGGAGGCCGAGGAAGTGCTCACGGGAGGAAGAGATACTGCAGGAGAGGAAGACGTAGGAAGGGAAGGGAGCTCAAAGATGAGGGAAGAAATGGAGGGGGAAAGATCCGCGAGAGAAGAGAAGATAGATGAAGAAGTAGGAGGAACAGTAGAAGAAGGGGCAGAGGACACGACCAAAGGAATGGTCACTTGGGTCACCTGAGGAGGGGAAGGAGGGGAAGGAGAAGGAATAGAAGGGACCTTAGTTGTTACAGCAGTGGTGACATCCTGAGTGGATGGACCTATTGGGACATCTTCCACTATTTATTTCTCTGGGGAAGCCAGAGTTACAACTTGTTCGGGTGCAGCGGAAGGAGGACTTACAGGAGCTTCCTCTTGGGTGGAGCTGGATTCACCCTCTTTGCCTTTTCCTTTGCCCTTTCTGAAGCTACAACATAGACCACGTAGGAGTTCATATAGAACCTCCCCGTTGTGTTGAGTTGTTGTAGCTGCTCAGAGATTGTGCTGCTTATAATTTTTGCCCATTCAAAGTGTTGATCGGGCACATTTTTGTTCATTGTCTCAAGGTACCGCAGCATCCACTTGTGAAAATAATGGGCGTCAGGAAGCCCGAAAACTCTGTTCAGGAACGTAATTGTGTCGCTGAGTTCCTCTGAAAAGTCACTGCGATGAATGACTTGTGGCCACCGAGTCACTACTTTTTTGTTCTTGAGATAAACTTCATTGATCAGCTGCATGCACTGATCTTCATTGTCATCCCAGGACTTGATGCAATCTTGTTGGCTGACGGCCACAAAGTGCCAGTGATGAGGAATGCCGAGCATTATCTCAAAGTGGTGGGCAGTGAGGTTAATTATAACCTCGCCCTTCTCACCATGGACACATCTTGTGTCTTTGTTGTAGCATCGGGCTACCACCATCATAAATTCATTGTTTACGGCACTGACTGGGATCCCACCAGCAAGGTGCAGGGCACTGCCTATCAGCTTGTCCATCCATGGACTTCTCGTGATCCTTTGGGTTCTGGCCCAGAACTCCTCCATATCAATATGACCCAGCTCTGAGTCTCTGATGTCTAGGTCACACTCTGCTTGGGACTCGTGCATTTTCACCCTCTGATACTTATACTTCATTTCTTCTTCTGTGAGCTTGGCCTTGCCTTTAGATTTGATAGGTTTCTTGCTTGATGTTGACATATGTTCTTTTGAACTTAGTTGCTGATCTGCAACAATAAGAAATGAAACCCAATGCAAGAAAGCCATGTCAGCTATCTGATTTTCCATTGAAATGTTGACAGAAGAAAGAGTTAGCAATTTAAAGGCCTCAGGGCGCAGGGCGCATGAATGCTACAGGCTACAGGGCTAAATAGTAAGGCGCACAGGGAAGGGATGCTGCAAGGGGTAAATCAGCACCAAAGGGCGCAGGGCGCATAGATACTGCATGTTGCATTTTGTTATTGTAAGAACAAGCGCGCATGCGCCATATGTATGTATTTTATAATGGGCGCATGGAAATAGCGTGTTACACGGGTACAGGATGCACTAAAGGGCGCAGGTTTTGCGCATGTTACATCATATTTTTGTGGGCCAAAGGGAACTTGGCACGGCGCATGAAGGGTTTGCATGACATGATTTTATTGATGTGAGGGACGCACCTGCGCCGTTTATAGCTTTGTTCTTAGCGCATATAGAGTTGGTGTTACATTGACGCAGGGGTCACCAATGGGCACAGGATTTTGTAATGTTGCACTCAAGTTTGGTGCACCAAGAGGGTGCACGGGAAGCGTTTGCAACAAGCGAGGGAAGTGCGCCATGAGGGTGCAGCTTCTCATTATGCAGCAGTCAGGAAAAATGCGCCATTGGCGTAACTATTTTTTGTGTAACAGGGGGCACCCATGTGCCAAAGGAGAACAAAAATACAGTTCATTTTTAAGGTTTGATTCTCTCTCTGAGGGGTTTCATTCTTTCAAAATTCTTCTTGAGGGTGCTTTTGGGTGATAAAGATGCTTAAAACAAAGAGTTTTAAGCAGTCATTTCAGGACAGAGTTTTCCCCTATCAGCAGATCTGGAAAGAGGGGGAAGATCATGGGGGAGAATGGAAAAGATAGCAAAGAAGGTGGGGAGTCCATGTTTTGACAGATTTTTAACTAAACTTAATCCAAACCAGCACGCAAACAAGGAAACATAGCACAAAACACACAAAAGAGATAAGGACCTCTTACCCGGATAACTAGCGAAGAAACATGCAAACAGGTCCACGACATGATTGAAAACAACAGGGCAGGTGCGCTGATAGGCTCAGAGAAAATAATAAAAATAATCACGTGATTTGCTCTGGTGATAATGACAGCGCAGATGCGCCTATTTATAGGCAAGGAAGCAATAAATACGCCACCAACTTTTCAAGTGGCGCACCAGAAGAGCTGTCGACACAAGAAAACATGCACCCTATGGCGCACCAAAACGCTTGCCAACACGATAATATGTGTGCCCTCGGCGCGCCAAAAGTGGTGTTGACAGAGGAATATGTGTGCCCTTGGTGCACCAAAAAGGGGCGCAATTAAAGATATGCTGACAGGAAGGCGCATGTGCCTTGGCACACGCAAGGAAGACTCAACATAGAGAGGTGCACCAAAACACCTTTTGACACAAGAAAGCATGTGCCAAAGGCTTTAAAGGGGGCTTATGAACATTTGATGTTGCATTGTCATTATATGCGCACGACCAAAAAAAGAACAAAAATGGCTAAGTTCGGAAAACTAGATTTCCTGGAAAGGGATTTTGCAGCGTGTTGGTCGTCAAATAGGACTTTACGAAGAGCAACAGTTAGGGGACAAAAAGTCCCTCCTCTTTAATGGGAGAGGTTCCCTTATTCAGAAACGAACTTAGTTACAAATATACAAAACATGATTTTCTGGTTAAACTTGGATATTACGAAAGTATTTTCTATAAAGATCATCAATTACAAAAGGACTGAGGAATGAGAGTACGAGAATGAGCAGAAAGGCAACATGTAGAATTATAGATAACAGAGTAATTCTTTATGTATGCGAAGTTACAGTGAATTGAAACAAGATCATTTGTATCATATAAATTTAAAGACACAAAGTTCTACAGATTCATTAATCAAGGACACAAAGTTCCTTCTTGGTTATACAAGATAACCATGCTTGCAAAGTTGGAGAGTATGCAATCAGCGAGACTAACAAACTAGAGACAAATGATCTTCACAAAAATTAAATGAAAGCTTAGGGATAACAGAGATCAGATAGACAAAGAATGGAAGGCCCTTCTGTATTGATTTATTTATGATCTATTTACACTTTCAGAAAATATGTCAAGTTCTTCCTCCTCTGTTTAATGGGATAGAGAGGCCATTATATAGCTTACAAATCCGTTACTCTTCATAACCACTTCTTTTAATCAAAGAATAGTTAAGGACTGCCAATCTCAATACCTCAACTTATTACAAAGAAAACGAAAAAAGAATGGGAAGAAGAGAGAAGAATAAGGAGAAGAAGACAGGTGGTCAGTTACTGGGAGGGACCCACTGACTTCAAAATCCGCTGCCTGAATCTCTTCAATGCCTCAGCTATGTCTCTGCCATGAGGGACTGACGTGTTGGCTGTAGACTAAGTCCAAAATCCAAGACACTTCTCCATCTCTTTATCAAACTCGACATGAGTATGATAATCTTTATTTGCTTCTTCAATGGCAGATTGAAGAGAGCAGATCTCCTTCATTTTCTCTTTGGAGATGGAGCTTTCCTTGAATAAATTATCATTGACAAAAGCTCTGAATTGAGCTTTGATTTCTTGCAAGGAAAGGGGCACACCAGAAGTTTCATCCTGAAGATGACAATGTATATCCTTGAAAGCAGACACGACTAGTGTCTTGAAAGCTTCACCCTTCTGCCAGTTATTCTTTAGTTCTCCCAAAGCCTCCTCCAAGACTTTGATCTTCCACTCCATGCTGTAAACCCAGGATTTTGATAGATTATCCTTTGCATCATCGAAAACCTTACTTGCCAATAAAATGTTTTCATCTGTCTGTCCCATGAGGCGAAGGTCTACTATGCAACTGCTCCAGATTTTGAGCTCTTTATCTATGACCCCAATAGTAGAGGAGAGCTTCTGTTGATAATTGTTCACTTTTCCATGGAGTTTGAAAGCTTCATCGATGAAGTTTAATCCTACAACCAGCATATCATCCACCATGGCCTCCATAGCTCTGCCATATACGGAATACTTGTGCATGTCTTTGATACTCTGTACTTCATCTTGGCTCAAAATCACAGGTGGTGGAAGAGTAGTCAATGGGGTAGGGTCCAAAACTTTGTCCTTAGACAAAAGGGATTTGATGAAACTTGTGAGAATCTGGGCCTGCTCCTCCAACTGTTCAATAGTTTGCTGCCCTTTCTCTACCCTCCCAATGACTCTTGTGACTGTTTCCTGGAGGTTATGTATCTCTCCTTCAGGGGTAGACTCTCCTATTAAAATTCTTGAGAGTTCTAGGTCAGATGCCTGCAAGTCCTGCTCTGATTTGTCTGCCGTAGGCTTAGCAATCTCCAAGAATTGTTGACCCTGAGCATCAGACACTATCCTGGAATTAATTCTGGCTTTCTTGGCACGAGAAGGAGTAGTGCCTAACAAGGCTGCCACAACATCAAAATTTGGTCCTGAGCTCCGAGAGGAAGATTTCCTCTTTCTATTGTCAACAAGAGGTTGCACCCAAGCAAAAGAGGAAGAGGAATCGGCAGGAGGGACAAGAGGACCAAGAGACAGAGAGCTCATGACACTCAAAGTTTGCGCAGCTGTTGATTCAAGTTGAGATGTGAGTGGGGTGCTTGAGACAATTGCGACAGAAGAATCAATAGCACTTGGAAGTTCAGTGCTCTGGACCTCCCTATCTTTATCCACTGGATCTTCAGGAGCATTAGCAGGGGTTGGAATTTCACTCTCTTCACTTTCACTGAGAACAATGATGTTCTCTGGTCCCAAAGGCACTTCTACCTGCTTTTTCTGGAGATATTCTTCCACAGGATCCTTTTTAACCTCTTTTAGTTTCTTCTGATATACTTGGGTGGATGAAGGAGTAGAAACTGCAGGTCCTTGTGTTGATGAGGTAGGAGGGGTTTGCACTGGTGTATCTGACCTTGGAATCGATGCTTCCCTCCTTGGTGTTGAAACATCCTTGGAGGAGGATTCTCCTGAGTGCCTCCTGAGCTCTCGAACCTTCTTATCAAACCATATCTTAGTTCTGACTAAGACTGGAGCTAGGATCTCGGCTAGATCATCTTTCTCTTTCCTGTTCCAATCCAAGTCCTCCAAGGGAGTGTGCTTAACCACATTGTCATACTCATATGAGTATAGATCAGAGTTGTCATCCTGGAGCCCTTCAGGAACTTGATACAAACTGAGCTCTTGGATCAATGGCAGAGAGAACCTGCCATAATGCCTTCTCCTGGCCTCAAAATCATCTGCACAGTCAGCCCAGTAGTCTTCTGTATCTGCCCTATGATGATAGATTATCTTGATGTTCTGTTCAATGAACTTCTTCAAGTCGAAGCAAGTTCTTGGCTTGAAGAAATGAACAGTGATAGGAACCAGGGCTCTTTCTATGTTTTGTGCATCTAGGGCTGTTTTACAAGTGTAGTTTCCCAAAGAGATGGGAAAATGCAAACTAGTAATCTTCTTATCTCTGCAGGTTCTGTGTAATTTTTCTAACTGCCTACATACTTCTATCAAGGCCATCTTATCACTGCAGAACATGGGAAGCCTCAGAGGAGTGCCCTCATAGCCAGCAAGTCTGATATAAGAGAATTTTCTGAATTGGATAAAATAAGCACCGTAGTGCGATATCAGATTTATGGCTTCATCAGAAAACCTCCTAGCAGTATCACCTTCGAGAAACTTGACCACGTACATGGTGAAAGCATCATTTACTCTTCTAAAATTGTGATTGCTGGTCTCTAGGGTGAACTACAGGTAGTGAGCATATACAGGGTCATCCTTGTGATCATCAATGTAAGAAAAACCAAACCATTGCCTTGATGCTACCAGAGTATACATCAGGTAAGAATTCATGTAGAACTTCTTTGTCTACTGTACATTGGACAGCTGCTTCGTCAAGTTCATGCTGATGATTTTCACCCAGTTGATATTTTGAGTTCCCTCACAGACCATGCTGATGAGTGGGCACATCCAGAAGTGGAATTTGTTGGCAGAGGGTAAACCCATAACCCGAGCCAGTAGGATTATAAAATCAGACAATTATTCTTTGAAATCTTCCCGGAAAAGAGTTTTGGACAGTCGAGAAGCTCCCTTCTTAGGGTTCTTTAGCCAAGACTTCGCCACCTGCGCCTTGTATTTATCACTATCTTGATTGAACAGGGCCTGCGCTTGATCCTGAGAAACAACTATGGCATTATCCGTCTCTGGAATTCTTAGTGCAGTGCTAATGGCAGCAGCATCCAATTTGGTGATGAGTCCCCCGTGCACGTTGGTTAATTCACTTGAATTAGGGTCGAAGTGAGCTCCGCACGAAAGCACTATATCAGCACATTGCACTGATATTGGGAAACCTCTAGCGAAAGCCAAACCGTTGTCGTGAATCATCTGTGCCATTGGTGTAGGGTTTGCATCTGCCATCCTTGCCCAAAAATCGCCAAAATCAAGGTGACGAGCTTCATTGTCCCCAATATTGGGAACGGAAGATTCTAGTGGTGAGATTTGTTCCTGTCCCTAAAATTTGATCTTCATATTGATAGTAACTCGGAGGATAGAGCCGCAACCTAAACTCAGGAAGGAATTACAGAGGAAAGGGATACACACACAGGAAATTAGATTGCAAGGGTTCGAGCAAAGGATAGCATGGAAGCAAGGTGAAAAAAAAAATGCAAAGGTGGTTCGCTCGTTATATAGCCGATTAGGAGAGAGAGACAATGAATGCGCACTTAATACATACCCACCAATTTGAATAAGCAGGATATTCGGGTAGAGCGGGAAAAATAAGCATGAATGGCACTTGGTTCATTTGGGACGTGTGAGACGCAAATGCGCGAAACACGCGGCTCGGCTGATTCGGGCAAAACGAGGAAAAGATGCACAAATTCCTTTTGGGACATGCGGGAAAAAAGTGCGCGAAACGCGCGACTCGGCCGGATCGGGCGAAAAGGTGACAAAGGGTCTGAAAGAGTTTGGGACATTTGGGACGCAAATGCGCGAAGTACGCGGTTCGGGTGAATCAGCCGAAAATGGAACAACTTGCACAATTTGACTTGGGACATTTGGGACGTGAAAGCGCGAAGTACGCGGTTTGGGTGTTTCTGCCGAAAATTGAACAACTTGTTAGATTGAACTTTGGGACATTTGGGACAAAAAGTTCCGACGGGCCCGAAAAAGACAAACTTCGGGGAAATCAGCCGATCGGGGAACATAGCGCACTTTTGAACTTAGGACACGCGGGACAAAAATGTCTGATAGGCCCGAAAAACACACAAAATGACCCAAAAATGTAGATTTTCTCAATTTCTCGACTTCTCACACTACCAGGTCAACAGAAAAGGCACTTATACTCAAAATTTTAAAATTTCACTTTCTTAAGAGCATGGGAATTTCGAGTGGACAACAACTGGCTCCTTCTGGGGATGACTTGGCATAAATTCAAGGAATGAGACAAGGCAAGAACTTAGACAAACTCGGAAAGTAGACCAGTACCTTATCCATTAGGCAACGGAGTCAAAAAGGGTAGACTAGTACATAGGACAACACACCAAAACCAAAAAGGAAAGAAAAACAAAAACGCTGTACAGAATATACAAAGGCACTCCCTAATCACCTATGACTTGAACAACTTCAAATATTGCCCACTATAGGGAAGTGGGAGAGGAGAACCATCAATGTGATCAAGGTAGAAAGAATTCTTACTAGCAAAGTGTCTGATCTTGAAAGGTCCGAGCCAAAGAGAATCGAACTTGCCATGGATGCCACGAGGTTCTGTAGACACCAAATTTGTGTCTTACGACCCCTTGTGACCCACTTCTCATTTCGCAACCTAACCTCATCACCTAAACCTTACACAATTATTTATTAATTACCTTGTAATTGATAAATCCACATCACCTTACCTGCCACCATCATTTTGCCACCTCATCATGACCTAGTCCTAACCCTAAAACTAACCTAATTAAGACCTATAACTTGGTCTACACCTACACCCATGACTAATGACCCCTTTCTCGCACCCAAAACCGACCTTCTAGTCACTTGACCAAGCCCGCAACTAATCCCTCAGGAGAAAAGCAGGGAAAGTGGGCTATTTTACTAAAAATAGCCTACTTTTTCCTTACCGATACCGGTTCCTACTCGACCGCCGTCGGTTACGTAACTGCCATCGGTTCCCTGTAAAATGGGCTTCCCTAACCAGAAACAAAGGTCGAAGGATTTTTGGATCAATAGAGATCATTAGAAGCGATCAAGAGAATCCCGATCTTTACTTGGCCGAGCAGAGACAAGTGAAGAGACAAGAAGAGTTTGCAGCAAAGGAGATCAAGCCCAAGACTACAACTAGATAACCAGAGCCCTGTGATACTCAGCTGATCATCGGGAGGGAGATATCTCATCTTCTGTGTGTCAGGCCATCCTACCTGAGTTCTGGCTTTGTCATCAGAGTTCTTGGACCTGCATCTTCTCCAATAACCAGTAAGTTACATCTTGCATGTCCTCTTTAATAATATTTCTTAGACCTTTTGAATCACAGTCCTCATAAATCCATTCCTAGATCCACTACCCAGCGGGCCATTTCATCTAACTATCATTCATTTACCTCTCATCACCTCATTTCCTAATATCACTCATATACTAGCCTTACAAACAACACAGCTACCCTACAACACAACCACCCCACAACACAACCAACCTATAGATCCTAGACCCTACCGATATCGGTTATCAGTAACCGGTATCGGTTATTGTGATTCAAAAACCAGAAATCAGCCTTTTCCCTACCTGTGTCAACGAAGCAATTTAATCAATATTTTAACAGTCTTTGGTGTTAATTCATATTAGCAGGGAAACTGACCACCTTCGAAAGGAAGTTTTATATTTCCTGGGCCCAAGGCAGTTTCCTCATTTATTGTCTAATCAAAATCTTGTGGTCTTGTGTTCTTATTTGCAGGTAGTCCTTCCAAGACAAAAAGGAGTTCTTCGCAGTCAACCTGATCTTTCTCTACAGTACGCGCACACCATCTCGACATTAAACAGGTATTCATCCTAACCCTAACCCTTATCTATTTCTAAAAGGAATGAAAGGATAGAAGCAACTCTATTCCCAGACGCCGAAACATTCCGAGTGAAACATTCTGACATCATTCTACGTCTAAAGGCATAAGCCCACGATAATTAAAATTAACCCTAGGGTTAGTCTCTAGATTTACGTGTGCATCTTGCTTGTTTTCAGTTCTGTTTTCTCTGTCATACTCTGTCTTCTGTGATCAATAATTTGACAAGTGTACTAAACGTTGTTAAAAATCAAATTAGCAGCCTTTTATATATTCCAGACCTCTTACACCAGCATCGGTTAACTGACCGACGTCGTCTGCTCTCTAACCGACATCGGTTATTAGACCGATATCAGTTACTGTCTTTTACAGTCCCTGACAAACCAGCAACATGCCAATTTCACCATTCTGAGGCTGTTTCTGTTCCTGATAGATTAAAACCCTACTGTGTACTCTTGTACATGGTTGTTATCACTCGGAAGCAAGCCACCGCCATGGTTTCACATGCCTGTTCTGTGCCTTTGCCTGAATCACCCCCTTCACATTCTATAGGGAACCCTACGGACACCAGTCAGATCCCCAAAATTCCTGTAGGAGATAAGGACTTTGCCAAGTTTCTGGATGCTAATCCTAGTGTTGTATAATACTATTTGTCTCATACCCCTGACCGTACGCCTGATGGTCAACTCCTTGTTGGTATGCCTATTAGTATAGCTGCTCATTTAGCTCCCACTCCGCCTGATAACACCTCCTTGCCTCTCGCATCTTTAGCCCTGTCTCCCAATCTGATGGCTTTAGAGGTTCATACGACACAGATTGGTTTTCCTTTGGTTAATCTTGGACCCCACATATCATTACCGCCGACTGCTCCTACCTCATCTCTCTTGCAGACTGCTCCGTTCATGACTTGCTCTCTGCCACCTATCCACACGAGCTTTCCTTCTCAAGCTCCGCCTACCTTTTCATTCCCATACACGTATCCAGTGACCTCAACATCCTATATGGGACATCCCTATTCGGTCGCCTCAACATATTCATCCTCCATACCTTATCAACACTTAACCCCACCATTGTCTAGTGGAGGCCCTTGGCCCAATTTGCCTCCGTTTACCACAACCGCACCATCATCTCATCCAACCACGGATTTCATCAAACAAATGATGGGACAAAATGCAAAATCTGGAGGCTTCTGTTTCGGGAAGTCGTAGCGCCTTGACATACGAGCAAGTTTGTCGGGAGCCTATTCACCCTTCTGTCCCCCTTCATTCATATCCTCCTCAATGGGAATTGCCGAAATTTACTCGTTTTAATAGTAAAGAGGATCCTCAACAACATTTGCGGTCATTTAGACATGCTTGTTATTTGATTGCCCATGATGATGCCTTGTTACTCCGCACTTTTCCCATGTCCTTATCAGGACCCGCCTTAGAGTGGTACAGTGCTTTACCCCAGCACTCAATCTTCTCTTTTAACCAACTGGCCCAATCTTTCTTGGATCATTTCTCCATTAACATTGCCAAGAAAGTATCTATCACCGACCTTTATGCCATCCGACAATTCGAAGACGAATCTATCGCAGATTTCGTTGGACGATGGCGTGGCCTTATCAACCAGCTTACATATGCCTTGCCTCAGGCTGAACTTATCGAACTTTTTACGCGGGCATGTGCTAAGCACATTTCTCCTACTCTTCAAATTCAAACTTTCCGCACATTTGATGAGGCCTTTACCATGGCTCGGAAACTAGAAATTCGAGCCTTAGAAGAAGAGAAATTACGGTTGCGCAACAAAAACCCCAATTTCCGAACTCCAGATTCTACCAATAAGCCAAACACCACCACTCCTCACGCATCCACTTCTTCTAAATCAAAAGGAGCTGTCCACGCGGTGATGGTCAAATCTCAAACACCGTCTAATACCCCACCAAAAACCACCTATAAGTACAAAGCCGAGCCCATCAATTACACTCCCTTGGGAGAAACTTATGGTGTCATCTTGGAAAAATTGCTCAAAGCCGGAGCTATCACCTTGCCTCCTGTTAAACCTCACTCCGGGTTTGACTCCACTCGCGCTATACCTTCCTGGTACAAAGAAAATGACTTCTGTAACTTTCACCGCGTAAAAGGACATAGTCATGAAAACTGCAAGATGTTGAAAAACAGAGTGCAGGAAATGGTTGACGCAGGGGATATAACCATCGATAATCCTAATGCCCCTGCCAACCGAAATTTGAAAATCTTCAACAAACCATTCCCGAATCACTCTTCTAACAGTAACATAAACCAGGATATCTTAGCCGAGGAAAGTGTTCATGAGATCCATGCAGTCTTCGACTCCCAGCCAAAAGCCTCTATCGAGAAAATTTTGAATCAAGCCTCTTCACTAACGCAGGGGTCCGAACCTCCTTCACCACCGTCAAGCCAAAGTGAAATCATTCCTTTACCCATAAAGGAGTTAACTGCCCAGACTTCTCTTCTCATCAATGAGTCTTCTTACACCACATCCCTACAAGATTGTGAGCGGATGTTATCTAACTTATCTATTTCCCAAACGTCTCCTTCTAACACTCTTGTTGCGCAAGAGGAGGGCTCGCCACTCCTTTTGTCATCCTTAGATGAGAAATCTCCTGCACCGACATTACCAAATTCTTTAACCATAACAGACCCTCTCAAACATGCCCTCCTGCCTATTAGTTCTTCATCGCCTAAATCCTTTCAACGACCGGTCGACCTCTTAATATCTATTGATACAGTGCCTCATCTACCCCCTGTATCACACCCACAGTGGACTGGAATCATAACCCACCTTTCTTCCGTACCAAATTTCCAATTCACACCTGAAGACTGTCATTCTCCAGAAGATAGACGAGTCCTATGGGAATGTTTGAGTACCCCCTATTCTACTCAAATGCAGATGACCGATCCTGACACCTCTACCATATACCCTAAGTGTTTACAGAAACTCAAAATGCCTATGTCCTCATTCTCACCCCCCGCATCTATACCAAACATCCCATCCACCTCTATTAACCTAACCAAATCTTCCCCTACACTTGGGACCTCACCAATACCCAGTCTAACACACCCGCCTAAGCGACTAGATTTATCCAAAAATAAAGCCGCCCCGCCACTTAGGAGGCCAACTCAATCCGTGCCTCTATCACAATCAAAACCATCATCATCACACCTACCTTCCATATTGGGACCTCATCCCTCCACCTTGCATCAATATATCATACCTCCTGCGTTTTCTTCAAAACGACCTACAGCTTCTGCACCTATACAGAGATCAAAGGGTATATCAACACTGTCACCCCACGTATCCTGTCCACCCATCAACCCTAAACAAACTCCATCATCAAAGGATTTATTTTCTGTCACTCCCCTTTCTCCGTGGTTGTTTCCCGCTACCGCGTCATCTGTAGCCTCATCATCTAACCAGCTGAACGTAGCTCCTGCGCCAAAGAAACCACGTTTAGTGAAAACCACGTGTCAACACCCCTCGGCTAAACCACCACCCGTACGAACCAACCACGCCCAAACATTACCAAAACCCACACAACCAATACCCTCATCCTCCTCCGATTTTGACCCACTCAAAGGATCTTACGCCAAAATCCTTGCTATGTTGGTGGAGAATGCGACCATTTCCCTACCCCCACTTAGACCTTATGACCCGTCTAAACCTCGGCCTATAGGTTATGATGAGTCTAAAATCTGCGCTTATCACCGCACACCAGGACATGATGTGGAGGGATGCAAAGCTTTAAAAACCATCCTTCGTCAGTCACCTCTCCCAGATAGAAAGGTTAAGAAAGACAACTTACGAAGGGAGAGACCTTTAGCTTCAATTCCCTCTCCTATACCATCTGTCCCCGCCTCACCAAGATCTATCATTATTACAACCCCACCTCTTGAAGACCATGATTTATCCCAACCATCTTCCTCATCTCAGGTCTACGAGATTAATATGATTAGTGTTGCTACTCGAGCGCAGAAAAACAACGAGAAAGCGAAAGAAAGCACACCTGCGTCCTCTCTTTCTCCGTCCACCATCCCGATTGCACCACCACCCAAAGTGGTTATTCGTGGACCCGCTTACCCCGTCTCTAATGGAGTTGCCCATCGAGCCATGATCAAACAGCTTCACCAATCACCCGTAAAAATGACACTATATGATCTCATTCAGACTTCTGAATCTCATCGACAAGCTCTCGTTGAAATTCTTCAAGGGATCGAGGTCTTACCTAATGAAACCCTGCCTGTTACCTCCATTCTAACACCCAATCACGTTGCTTCTCTCACCAAACAACCCACTGCCCCAACCACTTCTATCTCTGTACAACAAGCTGCTGCAGTCAGTTTCTCCGAAGACGAAATTGTTGACTTTGGTACAGAAGATCCTGACCCTGCTCTTTTCATCTCAGCTTACGTCCGGGACATTCGGGTACATCGTGTTATGATTGACGAGGGCGCTAGCCTAAACATCATCTCTTCAAAAGCCTTCCAACAAATGAATATCCCTTCTAGCTACATGTGTGCCAATCCCATCATGTTGCGGTCATTCAATGATGCTATTACCTCTACCTTAGGCACCGTGATCCTCAACATTCGTGTAGGACCACGTACTTTACCTGAACTCTTCTATGTCCTTGAGGGAGAGTTCCAATATAATATATTGCTAGGTCGCCCTTGGATCCGGGCTATGGGATGCGTTCCCTCAACATTACATAGATGCATAAAATTTGAGTACGAGGGGAAGTCCTACACCGTAAAAGCTGATCCTCCCCCCTTTAAAACCTGCAATATGTTATACCGCCCTAATGATGTGCTTGTACCAATCAAGACACCCATTCATTCAACCCAACCATCCTCTTCAAATGTGCCTCAACCATCCACCTCAACCGCACCTACGCCTTCAACTGATGAAACCACCGTCGCAAAAACCACTTCCCTTCCCGCAGCTAATATCCCAACAGCAGACCCCTTAGTAGATGTTTTTCAACGCCTTACGCTGGGGGAGTATCGCCTATATAACGTTAGTTCTTTCCATACCCCACAGGAGTACGGACAGGTACATGCACATCCTACCTATGACCGTCGTGTGGGGGAAGTAATCCCCTACGGACCACCGCACTGCCGCACTAACCTAACATATGGGGGTGTCGACGCATCTTCTGTTGCCCCTGAGCCTCCTCTTGGTGTGGTTCCTTTCCAATCCGATTTTCAATACCTGACAAATCGTCGTTTCGCCCTCACCTTCTTGACTCGCTGTGCTTGGAAAGGCTTTGGTTTTGGTCTTTATGAACAAGGCTGACATACAATCATTCCTGTAACTACACGCAAGCACAATGATCGTAGTGGTCTCGGATTTCTGGGAACACTTACATTGAAGGAACCTCGTGTCAGTTGTCTTCTAGAAGATGATGACATCACCCCTACCGAACCATCATCACCCATTTTTCCATCACCCACAGAGTCGATAGATCTTGAATCTATCCCTCCTAACTTTTTTTTTCATAAATGCTATCTTCCTAGGTCCTCTCACTTATCAACGCGATAATGAGGACCCCTCTTCTATTCCCCTTCTATATCCAGACATGATTGAAGAGGACTCACCTTCAATTAATGTTGTTGAGTGCCAGGATGATGACTCCATCCTCACTTACCTTGGCGCGGATGACTCTTATATTCAACGCGCCTTACCATCTGAAACTCAAACCATGCTGAACGAGTCTACTATAGAAATCAACATCCACACAGAGGAGGATCCTCACATTGTGAAGATCGGACAATCCCTTAACGCATCAGAACAAGTCACCTTTACTACCTTTCTCCGTGCTCGCAACCAAGCTTTCGCTTGGTCCTACGCTGACATGCCAGGAATTGATCCTGACATTGCTGTCCATAACATTACACTAAAACCCGATTCCAAGCCAATTAAACAGAAATTGAGAAAAATGCATCCACGCATTGCCCTCTTGGTCAAAGAGGAGCTTCAACGACTCCTTTCTGTTTCCTTCATTTTTCCTATTGACTATCCTCAATGGATTTCTAACATCGTACCTGTCACTAAAGCGACGGGGGGACTTCGGATATGCACGGATTTCTGGGATCTTAACCTCGCTTGCCCTAAGGATGACTTCCCCCTACCTAGCATTGACCAACTTGTTGATCTCACTGCAGGCCATGAGATGCTCTCTCTCATGGATGGATTTTCAGGATACAACCAAATTTTGGTTGCCCCTGCCGATCAACATAAAACTGCCTTCATAACTCCTTGGGGAACCTTCTGTTACCGTGTAATGCCATTTGGCCTTAAGAATGCTGGTGCAACCTATCAGCGGGCTATGACCTACATTTTTCATGACATTATGCACACTATCCTTGAAGATTACGTCGATGATCTTCTTGGCAAATCTAAACATCGCAGTGAACATCTCGATGTTTTAACCATTATTTTTGATCGCCTGTTACAATATTCTGTCCGTCTTCAACCAAAGAAATGTGTCTTTGGTGTCCTTTCGGGAAAACTTCTTGGCTTTATCGTCTCTTTGCGTGGCATTGAGGTCGACCCATCTAAAGTCAAAGCTATCCTAGAAATGCCCCCACCTACTAATCTCAAACAATTGCGTAGTTTACAAGGTAAGCTCCAATCTATCCGACGTTTCATCTCCCAACTCTCGGATCGATGTCAACCTTTTCATCACCTCCTTAAAAAAGACATTGTCTTTCAATGGAGCGAAGAGTGCCACCAAGCCTTTGAAGCTCTCAAAGCTTATCTCTTGCAGCCACCCGTGCTTATCCCACCTCAGGATGACCGCCCTTTCTACCTTTACCTTTCCGCCACTGACCATGCTGTAGGGGCCATGCTTGCACATCGTGACTCTGAGAATCGAGAACAAGCTGTTTATTATATAAGTCGTACTTTGGTGGACTATGAGACTAGGTATACACATGTAGAAAAGTTATGCCTAGCCCTATCATTCGTGGCCACCAAACTCCGACACTACCTCCTGAATCACAAAACTTTCGTCATCACCAACATGGACCCCATCCATTACATGTATGCCAAGCCTCATCTAAACCAACGCATCGCCCGATGGCTCATGCTCCTCGCCGACCTCGACCTTGAGTTTGTCCACCAGAAATCAATCAAAGGACAAACCATCGCAGACCAACTTGCGGAAGCCCCTTTACCTGGGGAACAATTTACCAATTTTGCATTCCCCGACGAACTCATCGCCACTCTTTCACTCAAGGAGGAGTCGTATCCAATGACCCTCTTCTTCGATGGATCCAAATGCCACCGCGGTGGAGGAGCCGGCGTTGTTCTCATTCCTCTCGACGCTGAGCCTATGCCTCTTTCATTCCGACTCGATTTCCCTTGCACTAATAATACAGCGGAATACGAGGCCCTTGTTCTGGGTCTCCAAGTTGCGTTACACTTAGGTATCAAATCTATCAATATTTTTGGCGACTCTCAATTGGTAGTCAATCAAGTTATGGGCATCTACCAATGCAAAAATGAGGAACTTCAAAAGTACAAACACTACGTGGATTCACTTCTAGCCTTATTTACTCACTATTCTATCCAAACCATTCCCCACTCCACTAACAAATTTGCGGATACTATGGCTTGCTTAGCCTCGCAAATTCCAGCTTCATCAACTGACTCTGACATTTTCGTCTTGGTCCAACAACTCTTTGCCCCATCTTATTCAGCCCCGGTTGTTTGTATGATAAATACGGTGTCTGCTAATTCGCAGGATACTTGGTATCACCAATTCCACGACTACCTTACAACCTCTGTTCTCCCATCTGACCTTACTAGTACCGGCAAACGCGTGTTTCTTAAACGCGTTTCTCGTTATGTTGTTATGGGGGGACTCCTTTATAAACGTGGCTTTAATGGCATCCTCCTTCGATGTCTCACCGGTGCGGAGGTCACCCATACCATCCAACAAGTACATGACGGTATTTGTGGTGGACATTTTAGCGGCCTTGCCATGGCCAAACGAATCCTTCGCCTAGGTTATTATTGGCCTACTCTCAATAACGATTGCTACGAATATGTTAAGCGTTGTGTTATGTGTCAACAACATGCCAACCTTCAACATACTCCTAGCCACCCGCTACAGGTCGCCCGAGATCTTTGGCCTTTCTCACAATGGGGTTTAGACCTTATTGGTGAGATTCATCCGTCCTCTTCGCAACGTCACCGATGGATTATCACAGCAACCGAATATTACACAAAATGGGTGGAGGCTATTCCACTCATTTCAACTAAAAAAGAAAAAATTGTAGAGTTCATTAACCACCACATTATCTGTCGTTTTGGTGTTCCTCATCGCCTGATAACAGATAATGGAAAATCTTTCAAAAATAAGTTGTTGCAAGACCTTTGTGACAACTTTGGTATCAAACTTAGCTTCTCATCACCCTACTATCCACAAGCAAATGGACAAGCCGAATCCTCTAATAAAACCCTAACCAAAATCCTCATGAAAGTTGTCAATGAGTCCGGAAGAAATTGGCACGATCACATCCCCTTTTCCCTTTGGGCTTATCGTACTAGTATTCGTACCTCCACTAATGCCACACCTTTTTCTTTGGTATATGGTACCGAGGCTGTCTTGCCTCTCGAAATACAAATACCCTCCCTCAGGATATCTCTTCAGGATATTCTCACCAACGATGATTTCCGCCAAGAGCAGTTAGCCCAATTGGAGCTTCTTGACGAACGTCGTCTTACAGCTCTCGATCACCTTCAAATCTATCAAAAATGTATCAAGCGTGCTTATGATAAGCGACTTCATGAGCGTACCTTTAAGGTTGGTGATCTTGTCCTCAAAGAGAATCAACATGTAACCAAACTAGAAAAGAGCAAACGTGGAAAATTTGCTCCCAATTGGATTGGGCCTTATATAATCACTCACACTTATGGATCAGGAACTTATCGTTTAGCTTCGCTTAATGGTAAACCTGAGCCTGAACCCCTTAATGCCTTGCATCTTCGACCATTCTACTGTTGAATTTAGTGTTACATCACTTCTTATCTACCTACTGCTCGTCCCTTGAGCTCATTTACCACTACATACACTTTGTTTCCTACATCTCAAAATAAAATCAAGCTCACTTCTCACCTCCCCTTAACGATGCCTTCCCCTTTTTAGTCTAGTCCATGACTTCAAAGTATTACAATAACACGTATTCTTATGGGATTTTCTTGAGTCAAACTTCCTACCAAACTAGATGCTTCACGCCAAAAGAACATCTAGCTATCTAAATTATATATAGACTGCTCCCTCGAAGGACAGCTATATGCCAAACTATTGCTGCTATTATATATAGACTGCTCCCCCGAAGGACAGCTATGCACTAAAAACATATCTGCTACTATAAATAGACTGCTCCCTCGAAGGACAACTATACACAGTCAGCCTTTATCAGAAGCTTCTCACATTGATCAGCTTCGTGAAGACCTCAAGTATAATACAATCAATATCCCTTGTAGACTTCCCGCATCGATAAGTCTATATTCAATAAAATAAAAGCCTCATTCAAACAGAACTTTTGAGTCATGGACTTGTCTATTTAGGGTAGGTTCTCTTTCGTCAGAACACTCACTTTGTAATAAGTTCTCCGTACCTCAGCTATACCATCCACCTCACCTCACCATTTGTTTCAACTCAAGGGACGTGACGTACACCCGATATATTGTGATCTTACAACTCTTTTCACCTATTGACTTCTCGTCTATGCACGGTACCTAGGGGTTCAAGCTCGTTCTACATTATGTGGTTTGTTTAGCTCTTTTCACCTACAGAGCACTCTTTCCTCTTTGCCTCGTGTCTAGGATTGTGTGTTGATCTTAATCAGGACATGGTTCCCTACCACTTGGGTAGGCTAACTTTCACTTCCCTTATACCTTTTACAACATCACCAACTTGTTACCAACACCATCACCCTTACCTTACCAATATTAATGTCAATATTTTTACCGACCAACCAATTGCCTAACCATACCAAATTGCCTAAATTCACCTCTCCCTGGTCCTAAGGGAGAACTACATCGGTCTGAGGCCCCTCCTTGCTTTGTGCAATGGGCTATGTAGGCAGCACTTTGGAGACATGGGGTCTCCCAAGGTTAGCTCGACCACCCCCTACCATAACCTTATCATGTGTGGTAAATATAAATATCTTTGTGTATTTCTATTTAATCACATTCCTCTTTATCCTTTTTTGCCCTTTATTCAAACATTGCTCTATATCAACCATTGATGCAAACATTTTATCCACCTTGGCCCGACCCAAGGCCTCACCCTACCCATCCGGCCTGACCCAAGGCCTCACCCATCCCTAACCATTTGGACCGACCCAAGGCCTCACCCCAACCATTTGGCCCGACCCAAGGCCGCAACCCAACAATTTGGCCCGACCCAAGGCCTCACCCTAACCATTCGGCCCGACCAAAGGCCTCACCCTACCCATCTGGCCTGACCCAAGGCCTTACCCTACCCATTCGGCTCGACCCAAGGCCTCACCCTACCCATCCGGCCTGACCCAAGGCCTCACCCTAACCATCTGGCCCGACCCAAGGCCTCACCCCAACCACTCCGGCCTGACCCAAGGCCGCAACCAACATCTGACCTGACCCAAGGCCTCAACCAACCATCTGGCCCGACCCAAGGCCTCGCCCCACCCATTTAGCCCGACCCAAGGCCTCGCCCCAACTATTTGGCCCAACCCAAGGCCTCGCCCTACCCATCTGGCCCGACCCAAGGCCTTACCCTACCCATTCGGCCCGACCCAAGGCCTCACCCTACCCATCCGTCCCGACCCAAGGCCTCACCCTAACCATCTGGCCCGACCCAAGGCCTCACCCCAACCACTCCGGCCCGACCCAAGGCCGCAACCAACATCTAGCCCGACCCAAGGCCTCAACCAACCATCTGGCTCGACCCAAGGCCTCGCCCCAACCATTTGGCCCGACCCAAGGCCTCGCCCCAACCATTTGGCCCTACCCAAGGCCTCGCCCTAACCATTTGGCCCGACCCAAGGCCTCACCCTACCCATTTGGCCCGACCCAAGGCCTCACCCTACCCATCCGGCCCGACCCAAGGCCTCACTCTACCCTTCCGGCCTGACCCAAGGCCGCAACCCAACAACTTGGCCTGACCCAAGGCCGTACCACTTCGATACCTCGCCCAACATCAACAACATACACTTTTATCCACCCATCATGTAGCTTTTTGTTCCATCGAGCTCACCTGTTCGTGTTTTAGCATGATTAGGGTCCTTGACTTGATCTGTCGACCAACTTTGCCTAGACCTAGACCGTGACGTTTATCTCAACCAAACCAACCATTTGGTACTACCGAACATGCCTAAACGTTCCTGTACCTTACCTGTTATATACCCTGGAGCTACTTCCTATGCCTTGGATACCAGGATTATATCACCCTTGTTTGGATAAACTATCGACCTTTGCCTATGCATGGCTGGTTTGCTCGTCAAATCATGTACCATAGTCGCACTATTGCATTTCAACATGCGTCTGCTTCCTTGGACCTACCCCACCATCTCACCATCCTCTCTACACCATTTACCCTTTATCAACCCTATCCCTGATTTCACGTTCTCTCAATCTGTGATAGATTTGAGGGGGATTACCTATACCCTTAACAGGAGAAACCACTTCATATTATTGTCCGTGCAGCTTTACAAAACAAGCTACACGACAATAAGGGGCTAATGTAGACACCAAATTTGTGTCTTACGACCCCTTGTGACCCGCATCTCATCTCGCAACCTAACCTCATCACCTAAACCTTACACAATTATTTATTAATTACCTTGTAATTGATAAATCCACATCACCTTACCTGCCACCTCATTTTTCCACCTCATCATGACCTAGTCCTAACCCTAAACTAACCTAATTAAGACCTATAACTTGGTCCACATCTACACCCATGACTAATGACCCCTTTCTCGCACCCAAAACCGACCTTCTAGTCACTTGACCAAGCCCGCAACTAATCCCTCAGGAGAAAAGCAGGGAAAGTGGGCTATTTTACTAAAAATAGCCTACTTTTTCCTTACCGATACCGGTTCCTACTCGACCACCGTCGGTTACGTAACCGCCATCGGTTCCCTGTAAAATGGGCTCCCCTAACCAGAAACAAAGGTCGAAGGATTTTTGGATCAACAGAGATCATCAGGAGTGATCAAGAGAATCCGGATCTTTACTTGGCCAAGCAGAGACAAGTGAAGAGACAAGAAGAGTTGCAGCGAAAGGAGATCAAGCCCAAGACTGCAACTGGATAACCAGAGCCCTGTGATACTCAGCTGATCATCGGGAGGGAGATATCTCATCTTCTGTGTGTCCAGCCATCCTACCTAGAGTTCTGCCTTTGTCATCAGAGTTCTTGGACCTGCATCTTTGTCAATAACCAGTAAGTTACATCTTGCATGTCCTCTTTAATAACATTTCTTAGACTTTTTGAATCACAGTCCTCATAAATCCATTCCTAGATCCACTACCCAACGTGCCATTGCATCTAACTATCATTCATTTACCTCTCATCACCTCATTACCTAATATCACCCATATACTAGCCTTACAAACAACACAGCTACCCTACAACACAACCACCCCACAACACAACCAACCTACAGATCCTAGACCCTACCGATATCGGTTATCAGTAACCGGTATCGGTTATTGTGACTCAAAACTAGAAACCAGCCTTTCCCCTACCTGTTTCAACGAAGCAATTTAATTGATATTTTATAGTCTTTTGTGTTAATTCATATTAGCAGGGAAACTGACCACCTTCGAAAGGAAGTTTTATATTTCCTGGGCCCAAGGCAGTTTCCTCATTTATTGTCTAATCAAAATCTTGTGGTCTTGTGTTCTTATTTGCAGGTAGTCCTTCCAAGACAAAAAGGAGTTCTTCGCAGTCAACCTGATCTTTCTCTACGGTACGTGCACACCATCTCGACATTAAACAGGTATTCCTCCTAACCCTAACCTTATCTGTTTCTAAAAGGAATGAAAGGATAGAAGCAACTCTATTCCCAGAAGCCAAAACATTCCGAGCGAAACACTTCCTTATAATGGTCACCAGATTTTTGTTAGTGGATTCTGCTTGCCCATTTCCCTGAGGGTAATAATCTGAAGAATGAGCCAGGGAGATGCCATACCCATAGCAAAAATCCATTATCTCGGTTTAAGAGAAATTTTAAGCATTATCTGTTACAATCTTGTTAGGCACACCATACCTTACCAAGACGTTTTCTTTGATGAAGCTACACACCACTTCAGAAGTAGTGCTCTTTACTGGAATAGCTTCTGTACCCATTTGGTGAAATAATATGTGGCAGTTAGTACATGAGTATGACTAGCACTAGAAGTAGGATTAAGTGTTCCAATGAAGTCCAAACCCCACTGTTGAAAGGGTTCTTCAATTACAACTGGCTTAAGAGGCAAAGAGGCCAATTTAGGTCTTCCCACGAAGGTCTAACAAGCCTCACATTTATCGACCCACTTGGATGCATCCATGAATAAGGTAGGCCAGTAATCTCCTCCACGGAGTATCTTATGAGCTATGACCGTTGATGAATAGTGCCCTCCCCAAGCCTGATCATGAAAAGCTGAGAGTAATATTTTCTACTATTCCTTGTCCACACATTTCAAAAATATTCCATCTATTCCCCGTTTGAACAAGGCATTTTCCCACAACACATACTGTACTGACCTTAGTTTAACAACCCTCTTTTCTTTGGCAGTCAAATGAGAGGGGAATTCTCCATAGGTGAGAAAATGGGCGATGTCAGCATACCATTCATCAACTGAGCTGAGAAACAGAACGGTAGGAAGGTCAACCTTATCCTCCAGCAACTCATGTTTAGCTCCTTCTGCAATGAGCTCACAAAGGCCTTTTCCACAAACCATCTTGGTCGGTTTGATGTCAATGTCATATTCTTGGACCTTAGCAACCCAGTTCCCTCTCTTGGATCCAAACTCCTGTTGTGTGAGAATTGACTTAACGGTTGTATCTGGAACCAACACCATGGAATGAGAGTTGAGGATGTAAAAACGAAACTGCTTAACAGCTTTGACTACTGCAAAAGCATGTTTTTCCATCATGGTGTATTTTAACTCATGATCTTTCAGAATATAGCTCATGAAAGTAATTGGAAGTTCATGCTCATTAGAATCTTCTTGAGTCAAAACAACAGCCAAAGTATTATCTGTGGCGTAGTAATAGATAATAAAATCTTTGCTGAAATCAGGACATGCTAAAATAGGAGTTTTAGCGATAGCTCTCTTAATACCTTCAAAGGATTCCTTTCCTTCAGAAGACCAACCAAAATTTTGTTTCCCTTTCATCATCTGAGAGATATTCAAAGTTAACTCTGCAAAATCAGGGATGAACCTTCTTAAAAAATTGATCTTACCAAAGAAAGAGTGCACACCCTTTTTGTTGTTTGGGACAAGAATTTGCTGGATAGCTCGAACTCGTTCAATATCAATCTTAATACCATCTTTGGAAACAATGTGTCCTAATAACTTCCCTTCTGTGACACAAAAGAAAGATTTTTTAGGATTCAAAGAGATTCCATGCTCTCTGCATCTCAGTAGAACTGTTTCCAGGTGGTCAAAATGATCTGCCCTTGTTTTAGAAAACACAGTCAAGTCGTCAAGGTATATGACAATACACTTCCCTTTCAAACTTCCGAAATCCAGATCCATAGCTCTCTGAAAAGTGGCACCAACATTGATGAGCCCAAAAGACATTCTCTTGTAAGCAAAGGTACCCCAGGGAGTAGTGAAAGCTGTTTTGTGTTGATCTACAGTATCAACCTCTACCTGATTATATCTCGAGAATCCATCAAGCATGGATAACATTTCAGATCTTGTTACTGCTTGCAAGACCTGATCCATCATAGGAAAAGGATAATTATCCTTCAAGGAAGCCTGATTCAAATTCCTGAAATCAACACAAATGCGGATCTCACCATTTTTCTTTCTAACAGGCACAATATTTGCAATCCATGTTGAATGGTGAATGGGAAAGATGATCTTGGCCTTCAACAACTTTTGTATTTCCTGAAAGATGGTGTCAGCTATTTTGGGGTTGTACTGCCTCTATTTCTGCTTAAAAGGTTTAATTCCTGATTTGAGAGGAATAAAATGCTGCATATCTTTTGGCTTGAAGGCTTTAAAATCCTCATAAGAATAAGCAAGAACATCCTTATACCTCTTTAAAAGATCAATTACTTTTCTCTTCTCATCTGCTGTGCAACATTTTCAAATGTTCACTAGCTTAGGGTCAGTAGAACTCCCAATATTAATTTCGTCATGCTCAGCTGATTGCTGAGGTCCAGTGGAAGCTCTAGACTTCACATACCTGTCATGTTTATCAAATAGCTCCTCTAAACTCACCAATCCTTTAGGAATCTTATTCCCCTTGAGTTTAATGCACCCATCCTGATCCGTTTCTTCTTCTTGGGTGACTGCTTTGTCAGATGGCACATTTTCACGAGGCAGGTTGTCGCTTCCTTCGAAATACAACTGCTCAAAATTACCCTTAAGTTCTAAGAAAGAAAGCAAGTGTTGATTGTCATTGAAAACTTGCAAGTTATTTGCATTGTCGGGTACACTAGGTCGATGGATCATCTTAATGGTGAACTTGTTTTGAGAGAAATCAGGATGAGGAATCAGTAGTGATCCTGAGACTGCTAGTGAATTAGCCATGCTGTTATTTTCCCTAGGTACTGCTTCGATAGAGAAAGCATCAAGAAATTCAATGGAATCCCAGACCTGATTCCGGTAATGTTTCAACCTTCCATTTTTTACTTGAAAAAGGTTTCTGACTTGCTTTACAATCAATTCCATATCACCACGAGCCAGGAGATTCTTTACACCTTGTTCTTTGGCCACTTGCAGTCCAAGAATGAGAGCCTCATACTCTGTTGTATTATTAGTATTTTTGAACTGTAACTTGAATGAAAAAGGATGTAGGCTTCCTTCAGGTGACACCAGTAGGACACCAGCTCCAGAACCAACTGAGGAACAACTTCCATCAAAATCTAAAATCCAAACACCATTAGGATCTTTATGAGACACTTTGGGGAGTTGAATTTCATCAGAGGACATAATCATGTAGTTACCATGTCCCATATCCTCATAGAGTATTTGTGCTTTAGGATCATCCGTTTTTTGCACAATATACTCAGACTGCTTCTCAGGCAGCAACTTCTTCATTTGCCCATTGACAGGTATGAGTGCATGTGACCAGTCCATTTGAATTTCTCCACCTACGTCCTTACAAAAGTTCCTACTTAACAACATCCCGTATGAAGGAGGAATATCTACTACTAAGATGGTAGCCAACACTTTCTTCTCAGGAAAAGCAGCAAAAGCCACTTGTGCATCTTTAATTCTTCCAACCAGGGGCACTTCCTTACTCTCCATAGAATAACAAGAACCATAAGTGCATGTGAGAGTCAAGCCTAAAGCATGGTCTACTTTAGCAGGCATCACATTATCTGAGGCTCCTGAATCTATGACACAATTACTGAGCCTATGACCAGCTATAAGAAGTGTTACATAAAAAGGTTTGATTTTGTCATTGGGTGAGGTGACAACGGCTACCAGACTAGGCTGTGGTGCAGAAGAGGGAGTGGGTAAAAGGCCTTTAGAGGTGGTCTTAGAATGGGAATTGACGAAGTGAATCATTTTAGCAAAAGCTTTGGGATGGGTTTGATAATACTCAGTCTCTGAAATTTGAACCTTGGTCTTTTTCAGGTGATCAATAATATCAAAGGACCCAGAGGTGGATGGGCCATCATCATTTGAGATCCCAGGTTTATCAACTTTAGGGGAAAAAGGAGTAACTTTAATAGCAGGATTGACACGACTCACCTTTGGTGTAGATGAAGTGGGGATAGGAGATCCTCTTTTTGCAATTACGGGGATAGTTGCCGACTGCTCCTTAGATTTCTTGATAGGCTGCATCACTTTCTCCCTCTGATTTGTCTACTCTCGAGTCATGACAGTGTAAGATTCGCTATTCATGTCCGCTACTACTTCATCATAGTCATCTCTGTCATCAATGCCCTCAGTGGTGAAGAAATTTACTCGTGATCCCTCAAGTTAGTCTGCTTCATCATCTACTTCTTCAACGAGCTCCTCGCAAGCTTCATTATCCTCATCATCATCTGGTTCCTCAACTTCACAGGTTGCATTGACAGGAACTTTAACAGGAGGTCCTTCAAGCGTTAGTCTTGTTTGAGAAGCAGGCAAGTGATTTATGGGCTGAAAATTCCTCCTTGGAACGTCTGCATAAGGAGCATGCTGAGCCAATTGTTTCTTTATGGAAATGAGATCATTTGCAAGTTTTTGAACCAATGGATTAGTATTAGGTCTAGGGGTTGAAGAGGAAGAAGAAGCATTTTTGGATTTGGAAGGGTCTCTTCTCAACTTCCCTGACATGATTAAGTCATCTTCAACACTTACAGCAAGAGTTTGATCCTTAGTCAACATTGCGAGATTAGCCCTTCTTAGTGCATAACTAACTTCGGGTGATTGAGCATTTAGGAAGAAACATTTTTGAATTTGATAAACAGGTCGGGTAAGTGGCGGAATTTTATTGATCAACCTGTTGAATCGGGCCAAAAATTCTCTCATGGGCTCTTGTGAATCTTTCTTTATCTAAGAGATTTGAGCTAGCAAGGCATGCACATCTTCTGCTGGCTTGAAACGGCTTTCAAAATTAGCTCTCATTGTGTCCCAGTCGGTGATAGCACCAGTCGGAAGGTGATAGAACCAATCAGTAGCATTATCTTGTAAAGTCTCAACGAACAGTCTCACGGAGACGTCTTCATGTTCAACTCCCAGAATTTCGCATGCAACGATGAAGGCTGCGATGTGTTCATCAGGATGCACTTTGCCATCACCTTTGAATTTAGGGAAGTTCTTCCGATTACCTCTGGGTAACTCATGCAAAGGTTGAGGAAGAGCAAGGGGCCCGACACGATGACCCCAGGGAAATGGTGCCGCCATCCTAGGAAAAATGGCTTGGAGAGGAACTGCAACGCCAACAAGAATCAAAGCTCGAATATTAGGACTAGCAGGCTCTGAAGGAATACCACCCGTAGGAATTCTATCTTGAACAGGTGGAGTGCTTTTCAATACAGAAGGGCCTTCCATTCTTTGTCTATCTGATCTCTGTTATCCCTAAGCTTTCATTTAATTTTTGTGAAGATCATTTGTCTCTAGTTTGTTAGTCTCGTTGATTGCATACTCTCCAACTTTGCAAGCAGTTCGTTCGTTTAACCAGAAAATCATGTTTTGTATATTTGTAACTAAGTTCGTTTCTGAATAAGGGAACCTCTCCCATCAAAGAGGAGGGACTTTTGTCCCCTGACTGTTGCTCTTTGTAAAGTCCTATTTGACGACCAACAGTTTTTGGCGACTCCACTGGGGAAAATAATATTCCAGTTCTGTAATTTTTGATCATCCTTTGATCTGGCGACTCCGCATTTCACCCGAGGGAGAAGGGCCCTTGGTATTGAAGATTCTCAGTTTCAGCTTTTGGAACAGCAGGGTTTTCCTTTGTTGAAAGGAAAGGAAAACCCTGCTGTTCCAAAAGCTGAAACTGAGAATCTTCAATACCAAGGGCCCTTCTCCCTCGGGTGAAATGCGGAGTCGCCAGATCAAAGGATGATCAAAAATTACAGAACTGGAATATTATTTTCCCCAGTGGAGTCGCCAAAAACTGTTGGTCGTCAAATAAGACTTTACAAAGAGCAACAGTCAGGGGACAAAAGTCCCTCCTCTTTGATGGGAGAGGTTCCCTTATTCAGAAACGAACTTAGTTACAAATATACAAAACATGATTTTCTGGTTAAACGAACGAACTGCTTGCAAAGTTGGAGAGTATGCAATCAACGAGACTAACAAACTAGAGACAAATGATCTTCACAAAAATTAAATGAAAGCTTAGGGATAACAGAGATCAGATAGACAAAGAATGGAAGGCCCTTCTGTATTGTTTTCTTTATGATCTATTTACACTTTCAGAAAATATGTCAAGTTCTTCCTCCTCCGTTTAATGGGATAGAGAAGCCATTATATAGCTTAAAAATCCATTACTCTTCGTAACCACTTCTTTTAACCAAAGAATAGTTAAGGACTGCCAATCGCAATACCTCAACTTATTACAAAGAAAATGGAAAAAGAATGGGAAGAAGAGAGAAGAATAAGGAGAAGAAGACAGGTGGTCAGTTACTGGGAGGGACCAACTGAATTCAAAATCCGCTGCCTGAATCTCTTCAATGCCTCAACTATGTCTCTGCCATGAGGGACTGACGTGTTGGCTGTAGACTGAGTCCAAAATCCAAGACACTTCTCCATCTCTTTATCAAACTCGACATGAGTATGCTAATCTTTATTTGCTTCTTCAATGGCAGATTGAAGAGAGCAGATCTCCTTCATTTTCTCTTTGGAGATGGAGCTTTCCTTGAATAAATTATCATTGACAAAATCTCTGAATTGAGCTTTGATTTCTTGCAAGGAAAGGGGCACACCAGAAGTTTCATCCTGAAGATGACAATGTATATCCTTGAAAGTAGACACGACTAGTGTCTTGAAAGCTTCACCCTTCTGCCAGTTATTCTTTAGTTCTCCCAAAGCCTCCTCCAAGACTTTGATCTTCCACTCCACGCTGTAAACCCAGGATTTTGATATATTATCCTTTGCATCATCGAAAACCTTACTTGCCAATAAAATGTTTTCATCTGTCTGTCCCATGAGGCGAAGGTCTACTATGCAACTGCTCCAGATTTTGAGCTCTTTATCTATGACCCCAATAGTAGAGGAGAGCTTCTGTTGCAAATTGTTCACTTTTCCGTGGAGTTTGAAAGCTTCATCGATGAAGTTTAATCCTGCAACCAGCATATCATCCACCATGGCCTCCATAGCTCTGCCATATATGGAATACTTGTGCATGTCTTTGATACTCTGTACTTCATCTTGGCTCAAAATCATAGGTGGTGGAAGAGTAGTCAATGGGGTAGGGTCCAAAACTTTGTCCTTAGACAAAAGGGGATTGATGAAACTTGTGAGAATCTGGGCCTGCTCCTCCAACTGTTCAATAGTTTGCTGCCCTTTCTCTACCCTCCCAATGACTCTTGTGACTGTTTCCTAGAGGTTATGTATCTCTCCTTCAGGGGTAGAATCTCCCATTGGAATTCTTGAGAGTTCTAGGTCAGATGCCTGTAAGTCCTGCTCTGATTTGTCTGCCGTAGGCTTAGCAATCTCCAGGAATTGCTGACCCTGAGCATCAGACACTATCCTGGAAGTAATTCTGGCTTTCTTGGCACGAGAAGGAGTAGTGCCTAACAAGGCTGCCACAGCATCAAAATTTGGTCCTGAGCTCCGAGAGGAATATTTCCTCTTTCTACTATCAACAAGAGGTTGCACCCAAGCAAAAGAGGAAGAGGAATTGACAGGAGGGACAAGAGGACCAAGAGACAGAGAGCTCATGACACTCAAAGTTTGCACAGCTGTTGATTCAAGTTGAGATGTGAGTGGGGCGCTTGAGACAATTGCGGCAGAAGAATCAATAGCACTTGGAAGTTCAGTGCTTTGGACCTCCCTATCTTTATCCGCTGGATCTTCAGGAGCATTAGCAGGGGTTGGCATTTCACTCTCTTCACTTTCACTAAGAACAATGATGTTCTCTGGTCCCAAAGGCACTTCTACCTGCTTTTTCTGGAGATCTTCTTCCATAGGATCCTTTTTAACCTCTTTTAGTTTCTTCTGATATACTTGGGTGGATGAAGAAGGAGTAAAAACTGTAGGTCCTTGTGTTGATGAGGCAGGAGGGGTTTGCACTGGTGTATCTGACCTTGGAATCGATGCTTCCCTCCTTGGTGTTGAAACATCCTTGGAGGAGGATTCTCCTGAGTGCCTCCTGAGCTCTCGAACCTTCTTATCAAACCATATCTTAGTTCTGACTAAGACTGGAGCTAGGATGTCGGCTAGATCATCTTTCTCTTTCCTGTTCCAATCCAAGTCCTCCAAGGGAGTGTGCTTAACCACATTGTCATACTCATATGAGTATAGATCAGAGTTTTCATCCTGGAGCCCTTCAGGAACTTGATACAAACCGAGCTCTTGGATCAATGGCAGAGAGAACCTGCCATAATGCCTTCTCCTGGCCTCAAAATCATCTGCACAGTCAGCCCAATAGTCTTCTGTATCTGACCTATGATGATAGATTATCTTGATGTTCTGTTCAATGAACTTCTTCAAGTCGAAGCAAGTTCTTGGCTTGAAGAAATGAACAGTGATAGGAACCAGGGCTCTTTCTATGTTCTGTGCATCCAGGGTTGTTTTACAAGTGTAGTTTCCCAAAGAGATGGGAAAATGCAAACTAGTAATCTTCTTATCTCTGCAGGTTCTGTGTAATTTTTCTAACTACCTGCATACTTCTATCAAGGCCATCTTATCACTGCAGAACATGGGAAGCCTCAGAGGAGTGCCCTCATAGCCAGCAAGTCTGATATAAGAGAATTTTCTGAATTGGATAAAATAAGCACCGTAGTGCGATATCAGATTCATGGCTTCATCAGAAAACCTCCTAGCAGTATCACCTTCGAGCAGCCTGACCACGTACATGGTGAAAGCATCATTTACTCTTCTGAAATTGTGATTGCTAGTCTCTAGGGTGAACTGCGGGCAGTAAGCATATATAGGGTCATCCTTGTAAGCATCAAAGTAAGAAAAACAAAACCATTGCCTTGATGCTGCCAGAGTATACATCAGGTAAGAAGTCATGTAGAACTTCTTTGTCTGCTGTACATTGGACAGCTGCTCTGTCAAGTTCATGTTGATGATTTCTGCCCAGTTGATATTTTGAGTTCCCTCACAGACCATGTTGATGAGTGGGCACATCCAGAAGTGGAATTTGTTGGTAGAGGGTAAACCCATAACCCGAGCCAGTAGTATTATAAAATCAGACAATTCTTCGTTGAAATCTGCCCGGAAAAGAGTTTTGGACAGTCGAGAAGCTCCCTTCTTAGGGTTCTTTAGCCAGGACTTCGCCACCCGCGCCTTGTATTTATCGTTGTCTTGATTGAACAGGGCCTGCGCTTGATCCTGAGAAACAACTATGGCATTATCCATCTCTAGAATTCTTAGTGCAGTGCTAATGGCGGTAGCGTCCAATTTGGTGATGAGTTCCCCGTGCACGTTGGTTAATTCAATTGAATTAGGGTCGAAGTGAGCTCCGCACAAAAGCACTGTATCAGCACATTGCACCGATATTGGGAAACCTCCAGCGAAAGCCAAACCGCTATCGTGAATCATCTGTGCCATTGGTGTAGGGTTTGCATCTGCCATCCTTGCCCAAAAATCACCAAAATCAAGGTGACGAGCTTCACTGTCCCCAATATTGGGAACGACAGATTCTAGTGGCGAGATTTGGTCCTGTCCTTGAAATTTGATCTTCATATCGATAGTAACTCGGAAGAAAGAGCCGCAACCTAAACTCAGGAAGGAATTACAGAGGAAAGGGATACATGTGCAGGAAATTAGATTGCAAGGGTTCGAGAAAAGGTTAGCATGGAAGCAAGGTGAAATAAAAAAATGCAAAGGTGGTTCGCTCGTTATATAGTCGATTAGGAGAGAGAGACAATGAATGCACACTTAATACATACCCACCAATTTGAATAAGCAGGATATTCGGGTAGAGCAGGAAAAATAAGCACGAATGGCACTTGGTTCATTTGGGACGTGTGAGACGCGAATGTGTGAAACACGTGGCTCGGCCGATTCGGGTGAAACGAGGAAAAGATGCACAAATTCCTTTTGGGACATGCAGGACAAAAGTGCGTGAAACGCGTGACTCAGCCAGATCGGGTGAATCGGCTGAAAATGGAACAACTTGCACAATTTGACTTAGAATATTTGGGACATGAAAGCGCGAAGTACGCGGTTTGGGTGTTTCGGCCAAAAATTGAACAACTTGTCCGATTGAACTTTGGGACATTTGGGACAAAAAGTTCCGATGGGCCCGAAAAAGACAAACTTCGGGGAAATCGGCCGATCGGGGAACATAGCACACTTTTGAACTTGGGACACGTAGGAAAAAAATGTCTGACAGGCCCGAAAAACACACAAAATGACCCAAAAACGTAGATTTTCTCAATTTCTCGACTTCTCACACTACCAGGTCGACAGAAAAGGCACTTATACTCAAAATTTTAAAATTTCACTTTCTTAAGAGTAGGGGAATTTTGAGTGGACAACACAACGTAAGAAATCCCTGACGAGGGATCGGAACAAAATTTTCGGTAGGGTTATCTGTAAAAATGCCCTTGCCAATTTTACGGGATAACAGCTGGCTCTTTCTGGGGACTATCCCTGAGCAAACCTTAGGGGTAGAGAATCCCAAATCTTATGTGCATATCCATTGGGTTGGAGAGAGTCAAAAAAAAGGGCGACTGGAGGGCAAACAAAGGGAACACACAACAAACAAAAAACAAACACACAACTAAAGAAAACTGTACAAAGAAGAGAGCAAGCTCTACTTCCTGAAGATCTTCAGATGCTACCCGCTATAGGGAAGTGGGAGCTCGGTTCCATCTAGATATGAGAGATAGAAGCTATTCTCTCCATTGAGCTACTTGATCTTGAAAGGCCCTCTCCAATGAGAATAAAATTTCCCGTGCATGCCCTTTGGCTCTCTTCGTTTGTCCCATAGAAGGACAAGGTCTCCCACCTGGAAATTTCTTTGCTTAGCTTTTTTATCGAACAGTCTCTTGACTTGATGCTGATGCTTGGTGATCTTGTTGATCACTCTTACTCTCTTTTCTTCGAGCTTTGTCAAATACAAGATCCTCTTTTCAAGAGATTTTTGGAAAGTTTCATCTTCAATAGCTCATGTCAAGCGCAGAGAAAGGATTTCAGCAGAAATGGGAAGCTCAGCATCAGTGCCATATAACACTTGAAAAGGTGACATTCTGAGAGAGCTCCTTGGGCGTAATGCGATCTACCCACAAAGCATCATATAATGACTTGTGCCACATTCATTGCTTCTCATCCACCAGCTTTCGTATGATGGTCACCAAGTTTTTGTTACTGGATTCTGCCTAACCATTTCCCTCAGCGTAATAATCTGAGGCGTGAGCCAAAGTTCTCCCATATTCATAGCAAAAACTAATAACTTCCCAGTGAAGAGAAGTTAGAAGCATTATTAGCAACAATCTTGTTCGGAATGCCAAATATAACAATGATATTTTCTTTGATAAAACTTCAAACAACCTCGGAAGTCACATGTTTGACAAATATGGCTTCCACCCACTTGGTGAAGTAATCCATTACTGTTAGGACATAACTATGTCCAGCACTTGATTAAGGATTGAGTGCACCGATAAAATCAATTTCACACTGCTTGAATGGTTCGTTGACAATGACTGACCTGAGGGGAAAAGCAGCCAACTTGGGCTTGCCGACAAACTGCTGACAAGGTTCACACTTTGCTACCCAGGTAGCTGTATCTTGGAAAAGCATCAGCTAATAGTACTTGGCCCGGATAATCTTGTGTGCTATCATAGAAGAGGAGAAATGGCCTCCATAGGATGAATTATGAAAACTTTTAAGTAACTTTACCTACTGTGGCTTGTCGACACACCGTAAGAAGACACCATCTATCCCCACGTTTGTATAAACTATCATCCAAGATGACAAATTTGGATGCTCTGAGCTTTATAGTGTGTTTCTCCTTTATAGTTAGGTGAGATAAACATTCGCCATAGGTGAGGAAGAAAGCAATGTCGGAATACCACTCATCACTGGTTGCGATAAATAGAACCCTGAGGCAGAGAATCGGCTTTCTCTGACTGGCTTTGCGCACTTCGTTGGTACAATCATCCTTTTCCTTAGGGTTTTCTAAATCTTTGTTTTCAGCCATAAGCTGACATAGGCCCTTGCCTCTTACCAGCTTGGTTGGTTTTATATCCAGGTCGTACTGCTGGACCTTTGCAATCTAATTTCCTCACAAGCTTCCTAACTCTTGTTGAGTTAGAATTGATTTAACTGTCGTGTCAGGGACCAGCACCACTGTATGGGAATTTAAAATGTAATACCTAAAGTTTTTGACTACTTTGATGAATAGCGAAGGCATGCTTTTCTAATTGATACAAATTTAGTTTGTGAGCCTTGAGGGGAGAGCTCATGAATGCAATCGGAGATTCAACATCCTCAGAATTCTTTTTCTTCAAGATGGTTGATACAGCATGCTCAGATGCATAACTATACATGATAAAATCTTTGGAGAAATCGGGACACACAAGGATTGGCGTGTGAGCGTCGGAATCTGTTATTTCCTCGAACGACCTTCTTCCCTTCCTTGCTCCACCAGAAATTTTATGACCCTTTCATCATGTCCAATATATGATGAGTCTTCTTAGCAAAGTCGGGGAACAAAGCGCTTGAGAAAGTTCACCATTCTGAAGAAAGAATGAACGCCAGTCTTGCTTGTAGGAAAAGTAAGGCTCTGGATAGCCTTAACTCTTTTAGTATCTATCTTTCGTTCCTTCGTTGCTAACAACATGCCCTAGCAAATTTCCTTCTGTGACTCCAAAAATAGACTTTTTTCAGGTTCAGGGAAATCCAATGTTCTCGGCATCATGGCGAATACTTGCTCCAAATGATCACTATGATCACTTCGTCATTCAGAGAACACAGTCAAGTCATCTAGATAAATGACAATGACCTTCCCCATCATACATTTAAATGCAAGGTCCATGGCCCGATGAAAAGTGGCACCAGCATTGGTTAGGCCAAAAGGCATCCTGCTGTAGGCAAATGTACCCTAGGGAGTAGTGAATGTTGTTTTAAATTGATCTTCAGGTGAGACTTCAATCTGATTGTAGCCCAAAAAACCATCAAGCATTGGACAACATTTCTGATCTAGTTACTGCTTGTAGAACTTGATCCATTATAGGAAGTGGGTAGTTGTCTTTTAAGGAGGCTTAGATTCAAGTTTCAAAAATCTACGCATATGCGTATTTCACAATTTTTCTTCGCGCATTGGCACAATGTTTGCTACCCAAGTACTGTGATGGAGAGGAAAAATGATTCTCGCATCTGGAATTTTTTGAATTTCAGCCTGGATAGTACCTGAGATCTTAGGATTATAATGCCTCTGCTTCTGGCGAAAGGCCTTGACATCTTCTTTCAACGGGATGTCATGTTGGACGTCCTTTGGCTTAAAAGACTTTCAAATCGGCGTAGGACCATGTAAATACATCCATGTATTTCTTCAGCAGTTTGACAAACTTCCACTTCTCTTCGGGTGTGCAACATTTTCCAATGTTCACAAACTATGGACGTTCTACTGAACCTAAATTGACCGGTTCGGTTGCTAGGGATGAGCTAGCGAACCATCTCACCTTTTATTTTTTACAAAATGGTCATGCCTGTCGAACAAACCGTTCCAAAGAAACTAGGCCCTTCAGAATTTTATTTCCTTTGAGCTGACATATGCCTGTTGTTCCCTTCGGATTCATCCTTTTGATCGGCGACTGATTCGTGGCATATAGAAGTGGATCCTTCAAAATGTAATTCCTTGAAATTTTCCGCCTTTTCTAGAAAGGTAATGAGTTGATTGTTATCGTTGAATACTTGCCAATGCTGAGAATTGTCTAGCACACTTGGGCGGAAAACCATCTCAATGGTGTATTTGTCTATTTTCAAACCTGGGTGCGGGAGCATGAGGGATGCTAAAACGGCCAATGAATCGGCCATGTAATTCTAAGCTCTTAGAATGGATTCTATCAAAAAAGTGTCAAATTCTTTAATGCTGTCCCACACTGCATTATGGTAGTGCCTGAGCCTCTCATTCTTCACTTGATATATCCTCTTAACTTGATTTACAAATAGCTCTGCATCACCTTGTACATTAAAATTTTTGATCCCTCTTTCTCTTCGCGGCTTGCATGCCAAGTAGCAGAGATTCATATTCAGTAATATTAATTGTATTGAAAGAACTACAACTTGAAAGAGAGAGGAATGACCTCTTCCTTCGGGAGATATTAGCACGGCTGCGGCGCCACATCCACTGGTTGCGCAACTGCCATCAAACTGTAAATTCCAGATCTTATTAAGATCTTGTTCTTGGAAGAGAATAACCATTTTGTCAGACTCGGTAGACAAGAAATAGTTCCCCATTCCTGATGATTCGAAAATAATTTGAGCTTTGGGGTCCTCAGAGATAGTAACCAAGTACATATTTTGTGATTCTGGCTCCAATGTCTGCATTACACCTTTAACGGGGATCCTTTCCTTGAACCAGTCCATAGGGATCTCTCCACCAGCCTCACTACAAAAACTCCTTCCCAGCATAATCCTGTAGGCTACTGGAATATCGGCAACGAGGACGATCATCTTTCACCCTTTTCTCCGGGAATGCAGCATAAATGCAAATTACGCATCTTTGATTTGACCAATCAACATAACCTGTTTAGTTTCTAAGGAATAACATCTACCAAAAGGCTTGGTAAGGGTGAGGCCCAGAGCATGAGGAAACTTTTACCGGCATGACGTTATCAGAAGCGCCAGAATCAATTATTCAGTTACTTAACTTGTGACCATTGATTAGGAGGGAGAGGTAGGAGGGTTCTATCGTGCCTGATGCAGATGTTGAGGTAACATTTATGTGGGATGCAGGAGGAGTGGAAAGGATTCCTTTCGGGGGAACTTGGGGAGTTATGACAGCTTGAATTTGAATATACTCAGTCAATCTTATCAGTTGTTTGGGGTTTGACTGAAGAGACTCAGCTTCAAACATTTAGATCTTGGTCTTTTTAGCATGGTCAATTATGTCAAATGTGGCCAAGGGTTGCGTTGGTGAAGGAATGAGTCCCTCACTTCGTGATGGTAGGGTAGGATTACTGGTCTTTATAGGAATATGAGAGGGCTATTTTGGAGGAGAGATGGGGGGAAAAGATTTCCTTGTAAAAGACTTAACAGGGAGTTGAGTAGGAAGAGGATTACCTCTTTTAGCAATGGTTGGAGGTGCGTTTGACACGGCCTTCTCCTTCTGCACATGGGCAGTGACCTCTGCTTCTTTTCCTTGCGAGCGGGTAAAAACAACATATGATTGTCCACTTGCATAGCCTTGTGTACCCTCCTCTTCATCAGATTCTTCCTCCTCAAATTCCATATACCCGATAGTAGAGTCGCTAGTCGGCTCACCGACATCTTGATCATCTTCGCCTTGAGACGAAGGTTCTTCATAATCTTGTTCCTCTTCTTCAATTTCGGCTAAGGCGTTAACCAGAGGAGCCTCAAGTGCCAACCGTGGAGCAGTTGCAGGTAAGCGCGGCCCTTTGTGAAACATTTTTGGAAACGAAATTTCTCCGTGGAATATCCCGGTATGAGGAACTGGGGGAAGCTTGGGCTAACTGCTTCTTTAATGCAAGCAAGTCGTTCGCCATCTTTTGAAATGCCGGATCAGACGAAGTAGTGGGCAGAAGGGCCCGAAGATTTAGGCTTGGAGGATTCCCTTTTCAATTCACCAGATATTATCAAATTATCTTCAATTCAGATGGCAGCAGCCTGGGTGAGAATCAAGGTAGCCACTTTCTCTTGCAGGAGCAAGAAACTTACTTTCAAACTCATAGCGTTCACGAAGAAACACTTCTAATTTTCTGGTGTTGGAAGCATGGCAACAGGGACACGGTTGATTAATGCATTGAACCTGGCGATAAAATCATGCATGGTCTCATTGGCCTCCTTCTTCAGGTGAGTGATCTATGATAGTAATGCAAATGCATCTTCTGAAGGCTTGTACCTATCTTCAAAAGCATCCCGCAAGGTGGCCCAACTGGTAATAGATCCGGCCGGTAAATGCTGAAACCATTCTGCTGCGGGCCCTTGTAAAGTTTCCATAAAAAGGTGAACTGACACATCTTCATGGGTCACATCGAGGATACTGCATGACATGATGAATGCAGATATGTGTGAATCCATGCTTTGGTTTCCGCTCCCGTCAAATTTGGGAAAATTCTTTCGGTTTCCATGTGGGAGCGCGTGAACTGGATGTGGTAAAGCCAAGGGGCCCATAGCATTTCCCCATGGTACTGCCATCTGGACAGCCTGGAAAAAGAACACGGGCTGGAAACACAGTTCCACTGAGCAGCAAGGCGCTACAAAGGGATGTGGAGGCTCCTTGTGAAAACCGGTTCTTCCGTGGGGGTGAGGCGCTTCTGGCTGACCGATCAGCTGAACTTAGTGATGAAAAGTGCACCGGTGTTACACTGAAATTGTGCCTTTGAAGCAGATCAAAAGTAGGATCGACTTCTCCACGAGCTCTCCTACTACGTGTAAATGGCTCACCCACCAGCGTACCTTCCAGATCTGCGATGTTGTGGCGTAGATTTAAAATTTCTTTTTGGTTGTACTTGCTGATTTTCTAGTTTTTCTGACAAAAACCAGCAGCATGTACTTTTCTAAATATTTAAATTTTATCCCTCATTTGAAAACTGATTGTGGTTTAATGACAAAGAACAATGAGGATAAAATGACAGTGAAGATTAGTAAGCTGATTTTCGGATCTAAAGTTGACTTTTTCAAAGAGTTTGAAAATTTCGGTAAACAGTCAAAAACTCAGATCTACGGAAAAATACATATTTTTATAAAAACTCAGCGAACTAAAGATCTCCAACTAGGCCAGATCTATGGATCTCAGAAGAAAATTTTCAATTCGGAGCACTTTTGCAAAATTTTGGATTTTTGACAAAAAGTTAGAGTTTGTAAACAGATAGTGATTTTTCTGATTTTTAACTGATTTTCTATCATACCACTATCATAGATCTGATAGATCTATTCATTCCCCAGTAGAGTCGCCAAAAACTGTTGGTTTGAAAATCTATCGCTTGGGCAGATTTATGGATAGACGAGTCAACAGTGTGCAGGGCATAGCCCCTCTTTGAGTCAGCAAAGCGAAACTGGTTTATTGCTATTCTACCAGCAGGAATCTGTGCAAGTCTCACAATATTCTGCCTTCGGGGGTTTGGGATCTCATCCCAGTAGGGTTGTTTCCAACTGCGGAAAGAAAGGAATGGAAGAGAGGATGAAGAAAGATCAGATCTGAAGAAAGAAAAGAAATGAATTCCAAAGCAGAAAGGTCAGAGGGTTTATGTTTTGGGATTGGTAGTAAACAGAGCCAAACCTACTTGCATAAATGAATAAAGTAATACTGATGAATAAATGACAATAAAACAGAAGTAGATCTAACAGAATAAACACACAGATCTGACGTAAGAAAGATCTAATGCAAATAACACATGTATTTAGCACAAAGTCTAAATATTGTATTAATATTTCCTTCTATTACAAAAAGCTCAAAGTATTTTCTTCTCACTTCTATTTTTCATCTAAAAGATATCCACCACCTCAAATACAACAAGTATTTGAGTATTTATAGAAGAAGGAGAAGAAGGAAGGCAAAAAGGAACCAACCACCTATTTACATAAAATATACAAAATATCTACAAAAATATCTCAAAGTCATGTTGACTTTTGACAACTTGATGGATGACATCATCCCATGGTGCAACATGGATGATGTCATCATTTGTGCCAACATACTTTAGACATTTTACAAAAAGAAAGTCGAAGGAGAGAGAGAAGAAGAGAAATAATTCATTCATCGTCGTCATCCTGTGGCCGAAAGGGGGTATCCTGCTTCTGCTGCTGCTCAGGTGACGAGATGTGGAATTGGGCACAGTATTCCATGAACTTGCTAATCATGGGCTCTAGTTGATCCTGGGAAGGATCCTTGTGTCGCTCGCTGATCACCTCACAAGTCTCCCGCTCATCTATGAGCTTCTCTGGGAGTTTGGAATATTCTTTCTCTGCTTCTATTAGGAATCCGATGAAGTCCCAACAGGCCAGCAGGTTATTGATGGACTTCTGTGTCAAAAGTGACCTCTGGCCCCAGCCCTTGTGAAACGATCTCCTTGAAGATCTAGAATGGTTTCATCAACTTTCCTTAAGGTGAAAGAAGGGGTAAGTAACCCTAGAGACATGTTGAGAACGATTTGTTCCATTTGGTGCATCGCGTCCAGGGCTTCTTCCTTTACCTTATCAATCTTTTCAAGGACGAATTCCAGTTGATCCATCCGGTAATCTAGAGTGGAAAGGATTTTATTGAGGGCCCTGGGGTGACCGAAAACACCAAACTTGACCAGATCTTCGACTGAACAGTCGAACATTCTTTGAAAGGTCTCACACTGCAGCCTAGCATGGTCCAGCTCTTCTGATATGGGTCCTGCTAATGCCTGGAGTTCTTTGTTCACCTTGTTGATGTTCAGGTACAAATCGGTGAACTTGGCGATCACGCATTCACTGTCCTTGAGGATTTGGCTCCTCCAAGTGGAAACTGCCATACCTTGCTCACCGATCTTTGCATATTCATTAATTTTATCCTGACTCAGAGGCTCAGGAGTCTCGGCGGCAGTTGTGGGAGGTGCACTGCCCATCTTCTGTAAGGCTTGGAGCAGATGTTTATTTTTCTCTTTCAGTAGCCTTTTCTCTTCTTTTTCTTCTTGAAGCTTCTTGCAGAGGGCGTCAACTACAGATAGGGCCTCTCCCTGAAGGCTTTCAGAAGACGTACCCATTGTGACTTGAGTCACTGTATAATCTGTCGGAGGACATATCCTTTTTATCCTTTAGAGGATTGGGGTATGCGATCTCCATTACCCTCTCTCCCGAAGCACTCTGAGAGAAGCGTGTGATGGGCTTCTGCTTCTTTACCCCTTTTGATGGGATCACAGAGAAGTCCATCGGTGTGATGGGAACTTTCCTTTTCTGTTGACTTAGGTGCTGGGAGATCCAAGCTGGACTTATGGGAGAAGGACCAGAAACAGAGAAGGGGGTAGCTGCAGTAGTAGAAGGGAAAAAAGTGGAGACACTTGGAGGCGGCATCGAGAGGGAGGCTGAGGAAGCGCTCACGGGAGGAAGAGATACTGCAGGAGAGGAAGACATAGGAAGGGAAGGGAGCTTAGAGATGAGGGAAGAAATGGAGGGGGACAGATCCGTGAGAGAAGAGAAGATGGACGAAGAAGCAGGAGGGATAGTAGAAGAAGGGGGAGAGGAAACGACCAAAGGAATGGTCGCTTGAGTCACCTGAGGAGGGGAAGGAGGGGAAGGAGAAGGGATAGAAGGGACCTCAATTGTTGCAGTAGTGGCGACATCCTGAGTGGATGGGCCTATTGGAACATCTTCGTTGTTTCTTTCTCTGGGGAAGCCAGAGTTACAACTTGTTCAGGTGTAGCGGAAGGAGGACTTACAGGAGCTTCCTCTTGGGTGGAGCTGGATTCACCCTCTTTGCCTTTTCCTTTTCCCTTTGGCTATTGTTTAGCCCAAGGAGGTGCATTGCCCAATGGAGAGGTTGTGAAATCGACCCCGAGGTAGATGAGCCCATTCATTCGGCACCAATGCTCTGTTCTATGCAGAGTTTCTTTGACTCTTTCCTCAATTGTCTGAGGTGCTTTGGTTCTATCAATTATCGCGAAAGGCCAATCGTCCCCACCTGTGTCAAGATACACTTGATCCACTTCCTCCTCAGTAGTTTGGTAGCCTTTGGGGATGATGGCTACCCCGTACTGGATGATTTCTGCTAAGGCCAAGCGAGAATGATCCTTCCTTCTGAGCTCAACCTCGTGATATATGTCAATGTAGATATCTTCGATCTGAGGGATGTGGATTGGGTCGAGCTTAGCCCTAGGCAAACAATTTCTCAGGTCGAAGGTGGGCCTTGCTGGGAAGTCATGTTTCAGATTCAGTAGCTCCAGTTCTGTAAACATATCTTTTGCCTTGTGGTGAGTGAGACATGTATATCTACCCACTGTGAGGGGGAAAGGAGTTCCACCCTTCTTTCTCTTTAGGAAATTTTTGTGATAAGTGACAAGCTGCCTCGACAGCTCCAACAGGATCAACTTGGGCCCCGGCATACCTCGGCAGTCTAGTTGGTTCCCCCAAGAAATTGACTGCCCTCAGATAGGTGAATGTGGGGAACTGAGTGAATAGGGCCCCCCACTTCTCAGTAGCTGCTACTATGCTCTTGGTCGTGCGACCATGAGTCATATTCGACCTCAACAGGCAGATGATGAAGTAGAAGAATGCATCATTGATCTTTGTGAATTGGGGGATGCTATTTTCCAGCTTCAGCTCTGGATAGTATTCATAGATTTTAACTTGGGGCCAAACCCCACACCGCATCAGAGCTAGATAGTCCCTTTCTGAAGCTACAACATAGACCACGTAGGAGTTCATATAGAACCTCCCCGTTGTGTTAAGTTGTTGTAGCTACTCTGATATTGTGCTGCTTATGATTTCTGCCCATTCAAAGCGTTGATCGGGCACATTTTTGTTCATTGTTTCAAGGTACCCCGCAACATCCACTTGTGAAAATAATGGGCATCAGGAAGCCCAAAGACTCTGCTCAGGAACGTAATTGTGTCACTGAGTTCCTCTGAAAAGTCACTGCGATGAATGACTTGTGGCCACCGAGTCACTACTTTTTTGTTCTTGAGATAAACTTCATTCATCAGCTGCATGCACTGATCTTCATTGTCGTCCCAGGCCTTGATGCAATCTTCTTGGCTGACGGCCACAAAGTGCCGGTGATGAGGAATGTCGAGCATTATCTCAAAGTGGCGGGCAGTGAGGTTAATTATAACCTCGCCCTTCTCACCATGGACACATCTTGTGTCTTTGTTGTAGCATCGGGCTACCACCATCATAAATTCATTGTTTACGGCACTGACTGGGATCCCACCAGCAAAGTGTAGGGCACTGCCTATCAGCTTGTCCATCCATGGACTTCTTGTGACCCTCTGGGTTCTGGCCCAGAATTCCTCCATATCAATATGACCCAGCTCTGAGTCTCTGATGTCTAGGTCACACTCTGCTTGGGACTCGGGCATTCTGACCCTCTGATACTTATACTTCATTTCTTCTTCTGTGAGCTTGGCCTTGCCTTTAGATTTGATAGGTTTCTTGCTTGATGTTGACATATGTTCTTCTGAACTTAGTTGCTGATCTGCAACAATAAGAAGTGAAACCCAACGCAAGAAAGCCATGTCAGCTGTCTGATTTTCCATTGAAATGTTGACAGAAGAAAGAGTTAGCAATTTAAAGGACCTCAGGGCGCAGGGCACATGAATGCTACAGGCTACAGGGATAAATAGTAAGGCACACAGGGAAGGGATGCTGCAAGGGGTAAATCAGTGCCAAAGGGCGCATGGCGCATGGATACTGCATGTTGCATTTTGTTGTTGTAAGAACAAGTGCACCTATACCATATGTATGCATTTTATAACAGGCGCATGGAAATAGCGTGTTACACGGGTACAGGATGCACCAAAGGGCGCATTGTTTTGCGCATGTTTTACATCATATTTTTGTGCGCCAAAGGGAACCTGGCATGGTGCATGAAGGGTCTGCATGACATGATGTTATTGCAGTGAGGGAGGCACCTGCACCGTTTATAGCTTTGTTCTTAGCGCATATAAATTTGGTGTTACATTGACACAGGGTGCGCCAATGGGCGCAGGATTTTGTAATGTTGCACTCAAGTTTGGTGCACTAAGAGGGTGCATGGGAAGCATTTGCAATAACAAGCGAGGGAAGTGCGCCATGAGGGCGCAGCTTTTCATTATGCAGCAGTCAGGAAAAATGTGCGCCATTGGTGCAACTATTTTTCATGTGTAACAGGGTGTGCCAATGCGCCAAAGGAGAACAAAAATATAGTTTCATTTTTAAGGTTTGATTCTCTCTGTGAGGGATTTCATTCTTTCAAACTTCTTCTTGAGGGTGCTTTAGGTGATAAAGAGGCTTAAAACAAAGAGTTTTAAGCAGTCATTTCAGGGCAGAGTTTTCCCCTACCAGCAGATCTGGAAAGAGGGGGAAGATCATGGGGGAGAATGGAAAAGACAACAAGGAAGGTGGGGAGTCCATGTTTTGACAGATTTTTAACTAAACCCAATCCAAACCAGCAAGCAAACAAAGAAACAGAGCACAAAACACACAAAAGAGATAAGAACCTCTTACCCGGATAAATAGCGAAGAAACGTGCAAACGGGTCCACGACGTGATTGAAAACGACAGGGCAGGTGCGCTGACAGGCTCAGAGAAAATAATAAAAATAATCACGTGATTTGCTCTGGTGACAATGACATTGCAGACGCGCCTATATATAGGTGAGGAAGCAATAAATGCGCCACCAAATTTTCAAGTGGTGCACCAAAAGAGCTGTCGACACAAGAAAACATGCACCCTTTGGTGCACCAAAACGCTTGTCCAACATGATAATATGTGCACCTATGGCGCACCGAAAGTGGTGTCGACAGAGGAATATGTGCACCCTTGGGTGCACACCAAAAAGGGGCGCAACAAAAGATATGTTGACAGGAAGGCGCATGCGCCTTGGCGCATGCAGGAAAGACTCAACATAGAGAGGCACACCAAAATGGTCCTGTTGACACAAGAAAACATGCGCCAAAGGCTTTAAAGGGGGTGCATGAACATTTGATGTTGCATTGTCATTATATGCGCCCGACCAAAAAAGAACAAAAAAAGGCTAAGTTCGGAAAACTAGATTTCCTAGGAAGGGATTTTGCAACGTTCCGAATGCAAGAAATCCCTGACGAGGGATCGGAACAAAATTTTCGGTAGGGTTATCTGTAAAATTTCCCTTGCAAATTTTATGGGATAACATATTGATGACAGGCATTCCACTTATGGCTATCTTTTTTGTGTTTTTTCTTCTCCAGTTGTTAGGGCATGCAAAAAGCAACAGGCTATTGCACTTTCATCTTCAGAGGCAGAGTACAGGGAAATAGTTACAATGAGTCAGCAAATTCTTTGGCTTCGACAGTTATTGACAAAGTTTGGATTCCCACAAGATTCACCAACTGTACTTTGGTGTGACAACCAAAGTGAAATTCACATTTTTCGCAACCTAGTTGAGCACCAGTGGACCAAGCATATTGAGATACACATCCACTTCATTCGTCAACACATTCAGGATGGAGTTCTTTTCTTGGAGTACATTCTGACTTAGCAACAGGTTGTAGACATATTTACGAAGCCTTTTGCATCACCTCACTACCTTGAGTTGCATGAATGCTTGGGTTTTTAGAAGTTGTTCTTGGGGGGTGTTTGTGGGAACATATTCCTTTTTCTTCTTCTCTCTCTTTCCTTCTAGCAGGAATTTTTCCTTCTTTTGGTTCGATATTTCTTCATGGATATATTGTACATGAGTACCTCATCGGGCCTAGTTGTCAAGAATCATAATGTGGACCATGCCACTTCTATTTTTGGCCCCTAGCTTCACTTGAGGGGTGGTGTTATAGTAGGTATTTACCTTAGCTCATGTTCACCTAGGTACTTTATTTACCGTTATTGTATTTATCCTCACCCACTTATGTGTGTGGATATTTATTTTTATTTATTTATATATTAGGGGGATATTATCTAGTTATGAGGTATAGTTATTTCCTTGATCTATGGTATTGACTAGTTCATTCTTTGATCTATGGTATTGACTAGATCCTTGATGTCTAGTTCTCTCCTAAATCTATGGTCTTGACTAGTTCTTTGATGACTAGTTTTTTCCATGATTTATGGCTTGATCTACGAACTTGACTGGTTCTTAGATTGTTATTCCTTTCCTATATAAGCAAGGCCCATTCTCATTATATTTCATTTAGTTCCATAATAATATATGATATTATTGCTCATTTGTTTGCAAAGGTTTTATGTAAAGTTATTCTGGTGAATTGCTTTCATCTTATTGATCGTGGTGTTTGATTAGCATTTTTGTTCTTGGCTTGGTATGATCTAGTTATCATTCCTTTTAGCATGCAATTACAATAAATATTTTTAGTCATGAAACTTCATGCAAGGCTCGCAAATTAGACATACACAGTCATACAAGTTAAAAAATCCTGTTGCACAGTCAAAATTTTCTATGTTTGTTTCATTTATTCTTTCATAACACCATGAGAAAAGTCAAAACATATGAAATGCAAAAAGCTACAAGGTTATATTAACAAATAAAATGATACTAGATTATTCACAAAAAAAGCGACACTGTCTACATACCCTTTCATGTTCAAACATCAGAATCACTGTACTTGAAGATTGTCCATTCGTTATTAAATATATACAAAAATTTGTTATAGTCATGATCAGTTCTTCTTTTTCCCCTCTTTCATTCACATTTTCAACTCCCTCCTCTCAAATCTTCCTCTCATTCCTGATGATATTGCTCCCATTCATATCATCTCTTTCATAACTACCTTTTCATAGTTATTGTCTTAACTCAAACCTTACAAGATCCCTCAACTCAAGTTTCATGCTTGAGTCAAGTACTAAAAAAAAATTCTCCAAACAAACACCAAGAAGATAACTTTTGACCCTCGAGAAAGAGCTTACACATTGTACATCCACACCTAAATCATCATAGACTCCCACAAAAATACTAGCAAAACCAAAATTGTCAAAAAGGTAAAGAGTCCCACTCAAGAAATTTAAATTAGAGTTTTGGAGGGAAAAATCATAGAAGCCAAATTTGAATTTTGAAGTCCTCTAATAACCTCAAATCACCCCAACTAGCCTACTTTGACCCTATAAACATAATCAAAAGGAAATTTTGTCTTATAAGATGATTTTAAGATGATGTTCCTGCATCAAACATAATCGAGATAAATATCAATATAGCAATATATCCAAATTTAATTAACATATTTTACTGATAATATGTTTGTATCAAACATATAATGCTTGAAACCTTGTAATACTCATAAATACAAGTCAAGGAAACAATATATATTTTAAATTATTAAAAGAAGAAAAGATACCGGAGAGATATATATAGTAATTTTAAACCCTTTGACAGTGATAGATTTTGGGTTTAACGAGAGGAATCAACCGTCAATTCTTATCCATGCTTATAGGGTACACACATGGACAGAAAAATCACACTTGAAGCCTTCCATTAGTCTCATGTGGAATTTTGTAAGGTTTATTGTTTCGTACAGGGACTTGACATATGTATTTATATTTTAAAAATTTTATTCAATAAAATTATCCCACACAGTATGTCTTACTCTCATAAAACTGGATGATGGCTAAACTGCCGATAAAATGTACCTTTATACATGTATGTCCCCATAAAATATATGCATCTCCACGTATAGGAGGGTCCCACTATTAGCTGGCACATCACAAGTGTCTAGATTTTTCAATATATGGTTTTGACAATAAATGGTTGTATATGTTTTTATGCAGCTCAGTTGGAAGGACTGTGCACTAGTGAATAGTAGGTCACAGGTTCAAATCCTAGAAATCGTAGTTGAATGGAATGTGTTTTTCAACAACATTGAAAAATACACTATATTTTTCAATAAAATTTTTAAAAAACTATGTAAAAACGTGCACAACACATGCATGCGATGGGTACATGGTGATTTTATGGGCACATGTACAAAAATTAAAAAAAAAACTATAACGGATGGGTAATAACATTGTCACCCGCACTTGCAAATACAATGTGAATTGCTCATTTTATCTTGATTTAAAATGAGATTGTCTTAAGCCACCATTCTTTAACCGAGGCAACCTGAAGTTAGTAGATTGGTTTTAAATTTCATTTAAGGAAACCTACAATTAGTAGTTTAAGAATAGCCTTCTCTAGAGTTAGTCATGCAAACAAGGATTATATATGTTTTCTTGAGGTGGAGAGGACAAGATGAAAGAAGAAATACCACGTTTCTGATTTCTAAGATCACTTTGAAAGTGCGAGGAAAGAGCATACGTGTTGAACTTGTTCGAGACAAATAAATGGAAAATGATTGAATGGTATTATTCACATCAAAGATGCATATAAATACAAGAGAGAGAAAGAGGTTTAGATGGTTAAAGCAAGTGGTTAGGAAAACAAAATACCTACATGGAGGCCACCTATCATATAACTAACCTAACAATGCAATATTATGCCAACATTCCCCCTTTATTGCATTTTTTTTTAAACATCATATTTCTAGATAGTGGACCCCACCTTATTTCAAAGAGTGTAAAATTTTTTTACACTCTCCATGTAGCCTATACACCTTTGAGGTGGCATGCCATCTTTCTGGCTTTATAGTCTTGGTGACACCTTCGTTTTTCCTTTCATTATTACCACAAACCTAGAAGCAATGATCAAATTTGAAGGGCTAGTTTAAATATTAATGTGAAGGACATATATTTAACAAGCCCTTCCATGATGAAAAGTAATATAAATATTTACACTTCCCATGACAAGAGTAAACCTGATACACACTTCATAAAATTTATGAACATTGTTTTCTTAAATGAGTGATTACATTAGAGAACACAATAGTTTGGGTGAGGGCATTGTGACTGGAGCTAATTCCAGGACACATATTAAATGAAGTCCCAAAACACCTCTAAAATATTTTAAGTGTCTTCCATGCTAAGAGAGTAATAATAAATGTACTAGTTTACATCAAACATGTTTAACATGAGTAACTCCACTAAAAAATGTATTAAACTAATATATATACATATACACATTCATTTATGGGTGAAGGCCTAACGAAAAGTTCAAAATTAAATCCCCTTATTAGCATTGGAGCTGCATTGTACACATTTTAAAAAGGTTACAATTTAACAAACAAAAAAATTTAATAACAATAATTTTATTTTATACATATATGTGTTTACAAGGAAGACTAGATTAATTAAGTTGTGTAAGTTTTATATTCTAGTGATGTACACTACCAAATCCATTCAAAGTAGACATTTTAAAGATAAAATTTTAATCATTAAATTTCAATAATTTTATTTTGTCCATGAAACTCTTATGTCTTATTGAATAGCCAGAAGATATAAACTCCAAAATTTCTCCAATTAAAGGCCACCAATAAAACGGAGAGGAAAACCAACTTTCTTCCCCCAAACTCTCCCACCTTTTTCCAAATTATACAACGTTTTTCTCTTGAAAGGAGAGATAATCTTAGGGACTAGATGACACCATTCCAAGATGTAGAAATATGGATACATTTGAATAAAAAAATTCAATGATGCTAAACTTTATAGAGTTTCTAATGCCTTGTTTTTAATAGAAAAAAATAAATTCATCAACAATGTATAGTCCGTACCATAAACTTCATTCATCACATGTACTCCATTATAGATATAGACATCCTCATTTAAAAACATGATGAGAGTTGAGAGTGGTGTGTGTGGAAAAGTAGTAAATACATTAGGACAAGGATAATAATTTATATTTTTACATTTGTTTTGTTTTCCAACTAGAATTGACAAGATATTTTGGGTAGTTTTGATAGATAAATCCATATACAAATTATTTATTGAGTCATATCATAAATGTATTTGCCAATGGAAAAGTCAAGATAAATGGTGGGAAGTGAGAAGTCACATAATTGAAACTTGCACAAATGGAATTCAAAAATTTAGCCAAAATAATTCAGGCAATAGTCGAAGTGCAAATTGGTTGTTGATTAACTTATTATCTACGTATTTGTGGAACACATTAAGTGTGGAACTAAATCTAAAATTTTATGAGACTTGTCACAAGGCCACGTGCAACATTGCAAATTAAATATGCCACCGATGATAATCTGAGTTCCTTTATTTATACAATTATACAATGAATCGTTGAGTTATGAGATATGTGCAACTTGTCATTGGGCCATTACTTTTAGACTTAGAGTGACTAGAGTCCAGACATTGAATTTTCATTATTCATACATAAGTTGTTTAATTTAATTTTTTTTTAATTGATTAAAATACATTATTGAAATAGGAATCATACGTGTAGCCAATTTATAGTTTCAACACTTAACACACATTTCATCGCGAAAAACATCAACTAGCATTTTCATTTAAATACATATAACATCAAAAAGTCCTTTATTAATTCTAAAAGAAGTACATGCACTTCCAAGCTCATCACATGACGTCATGCATCATTTTGCCCATATGCAATTTCAACCAAAGCTCAACCCTATCTAAACAATTCTTACCTCATACATGTCAAAGATTGATTGAAATTTTAATTGGTATAGTATAGAACAGAAGGAACATATGACTGCATTATTTGAAACTGAGAACACACTAAAATCACTTTTCAAATCCATTTTGTAGAGGATTTGCTATGAGAACCAGTGATCAAACATGTATTTCAGGATTTGAAAAAATTGATCATATTATTGAGTACTTAGTAGACGGGCATTTTTCACATCCACCCTTCTTTTGAAAATTTCAATAATAAGTTTTACTTCTGTGATGTCAAGTAATATGTATATCTTGAATTTTTTTTACGGTGAAATTTTTAGTCACACATTCTTGACCAGGTTTGAAGCCCTTAGACGTGTTGTGACGAGCTTAATTTTGATCACTGCCTAGAAGTGACATGAGTACATATTTTTGCTAACACCTTTGGCAGTTTTTGGTTTCCCAGATTACCAAAAACCCCTATGGTTTTTCTATTTGTTGGTTGTCCACGAACTTGGAGATGATAGGAGGTCTCAATTGTACACTTCGGTGGTTTCTTAGATTTCTAAAAACCCTTTACCAAGAACCAAACACTACTTTAGTGTTTTTTATCCGCACAATGTGTTTTATTTAGGGGGTACCAAAATAGAAGAATGCTCTGCGTATTGCACTGCACACCATAAACCACATTACACACAACATAAATTCATACTAACGAAATTGTCACCATAACAATGATGTGACCCCTGTCGTACGTGACTAACGAGAGGACACTAATTGTCCTCCAACCTCCATGTATCGTCCAACCTCCATTAAGTTACTACTTAATTAGCAGATATGGATTTGAGGCTCATTTTGATTCAAACAATCTCCACACATCTCTGATCTTCTATATGCTGTGCACAGGTCCATTCTACTCACCAATGTCATCCTTGTTTGGATGTTGGTTTCTTAGAGGCATAGACTCCAATGCTTGGGTCGTTTTCCAAGGTTATTTGCTTAAAATGTCAAAGAAGATAATGTATCCTACACAACATCATTAGAGAACAAACTAGGCAAGTATTCTTTTCACCCAGATATGGGCTTTCAATTGGCAATGTTACTTCCACACTCATCTTTGATCTCCAATGAACAACAAGAAAAGAAAATGATTTGAATTTCTTTATTCCTAGTCGCTGCAACTTCCAAGAATTTATGTGTGATGAAATCATTATATGTGTATAACTTTAATCAACTTATTTAGTATGTTTCTCCTCTTTTTATTAACTATCACTGGAGTATCCTCCCCCACAAACCCCTAATATTTATTTCACATTTTGTATATAAATTATTATTCGATAGCTCTGGGCCCCTTTACTGATAGAAAAGACAACAATCCATGTTAATGAAAGAGATGCCAAAAATTCAGGTTATGTGTATTTGATCCAACACTTGTATTTATGTGATCCATTTTTGCTCAGACTGGAAAATGATACGACCATTTGGTTTATAAAGAATTGGAATGAATGCACGCTAAGAATTTCACTCAGGATTTTATCTCTATGTTGGCACATTTGACTGGTCTCCCAACCATCACGTATCCAAAACAATAGGTCGTGTTTTTTTTATTGAAAAGCATATCCATATATTAATGAAGATAAGAAATGTACAATGCTAATCATACAAAATCGGGTGGAAAAGATCACACCCCATATGCAGGATCATAGTAGCCATAAAATGGCTACGAGTGGCACAAGTTACATAATCATTTCGATAGCAGCTTTATCAATAAAAAAAGTTTGAAGCAAAATTGAAGAGAACCAGCAAAAATCTCCATAAATGGAGCTAGGTAGCGAGCAACGAACATGGAGGAGGGGGGCGAATGTGGTGGGCTCTTAGGACGGTCACCCCAACCACCAAGAGTTGTGGCGGGTGTGTCATCAATTGGCTCCCAGCCGTATATCTACTGTTGCTCCTCCTCATTTCCCCGCCAGGAGGGCGAGATGGCCAAGGAGAGCCGAGGAAACTTTGACTGGTCAGGCGCCTGCCACCTAGAGCCACCAGTGCCAGAGCCCAGCCGACCAAACACCCCTGAAGTGGGTGGATTCCAAGATGGAGGTGGAGAGGGGACCCGCCAGTGAGGAGAGGTGCTCCGCCGCCCATGAGCTTGACCCCGATCGAAATTGTGTCACCCACGGGAGCACGAGTGGTGACCTTGCGAGCGGGAGCAGCGGCAAGGGGAATCAGGCAGAATGCGACTAACAGCACAAGGGGCGCTACCCCAATGGTCCAGCAAAGTTTGCAAATGTTAAACTTCAATGCAGACTTTCTCCACCTGCACCTGGATCTTAAGTGAGACATTGGAGATAACAACAAGCTTGTTAGAAATAGCAAAAATTCTATCCACTCTCTCCTTATTAAAAATAGCAGCATTTCTAGATTTCCAAATATGATATAAAATAACAGCTCTGAAAGAATGCCAAATGTTGTAAAATTTTGCAGGAATAAAGGTCGAATCCCCCAGAAGAACCATTTTCCATGTAAATAAGGTGGGTAAAAAAGGTTGAAAAAGGGTATGAATCCAGCGCCAGGCAGACTAAGCATGAGGGCAGAACCAAAAGAGATGAAGAAGAGTCTCAATGTGGTTGCAAAAAGGGCAACGCAACAGAGGATACTCCCAGAAGAACAAGGCATTTACCCACGGGAAGCCCTTGATGGAGAAGGCTCCAAAGAAAGTGCGCAACCTTGGGGTCTATAGGAATGGCCCAAACAATAGTGAAGTGTTGTTTCCACCCAAAATGAGTGGAATGTAAGCTCCAATGAGCATTTAACTTTTTGAGAGGGAGCTGCTTCTGTGTGAGAAGCTTGTAGCCCACCTGAGGTTTATAATTTCTGAAAGGGGTGGCAGAAGGCCAATGCCAATCAAAACACCACGGGCACTGCGTAGTGACACCAATTTTATGCAGAAAATCACCAGGTATGAGCTCTTGAATAAGAGAAATGGCTTGTTTATCATTATCATGAAGAGAAAATTTAGCTTTCAGGCTGACCCATGGAAGCCAATCCCTGGTGATAGGACATAAAAGGTCCTGAATAAACTTAATCCCTTTTTTGAAGAAACGCAAACCCTTAAGCTGCAAGGAAAGAGCAAGAGGCTTGTCATGACATTGAAAACACTGAATTCCACCACAAACTGAGAGAGTTAAGAGAGAGCCCGTTCTGGAAACCATCACCCTGCCAGAGCAGGTGGGGTTTGAGAAGCTCCCAGGATTTCCATATGCTTTTGGCCACAAAAGAACCACCAATTTTAATAGGAACAGGGCATAGCAGTAAAGAGTAGTAGTTCAAACCCTGCCAAGCCTTCCGATTAAGCGGAGACCCTTGAGATATATAATTTCTGAGAAGAATTTTCCAAGACTCCTCACCTTCAAGGCTACGAATAATCCATTTGGTAGTAAGAGAAAACCCTTGCATTTGAATGTTGATAAGGCCAAGACCACCAATTTCTTTGGGCATACAACAAATATCCCAAGCAACCCTGTGAAAACCATGGTTCCCCTCGGAGTTGGCCCACAGGAATTCACGCAGAATTTTCTCCAACCTATGGTAAGCAGCTTTAGAAGGTGCCCAACATGAGGAGTAATAGACATGAGTGGCAGCCAGAACCTTGGAACAAACTTGAAATTTTCCAGCAAGAGACAGATGCTTTGTGATCTAAAAGGATATTTTTTGTTCAACTCACTAAATCACATAGTTCCATAGGTCAGCAGGGGAAGCCATAAAAGTAAAAGGAATGCCAAGAAACTTAAATTGAACACCAGGTTCAATCCAGAGCCATTGATATCCCTCTAGCCAAGGAGGTTTGGGACCCATTGCCTGTGCCTGTAACATTGGGTTTTCTTTCATTGGATGGCAAGAACCAGAAGCAAGACAAAAAGTATCAAGACATTGCATGGCATTAGTAACAGAGGCCTCAGACTCAGCCAGAGTGAGAAAAGAGTCGTCAACGAAATGACCATTAATCAACTGCTTAGGAGAGGAAGGTAGTTGGATACCTTTGACTAAACCAACATTAGCAGCATTAGCGAGAAAATAGCTGAGACCTTCAGTAGCAATGACATAAAGAGAAGGAGCAAGAGGGCAACCTTGTCGGATGGAATGATGAAGAGAGAATCACTCAGACTGTTGACCATTGATAGTAATACAGGCACCCGCATCTTGAAAGAGCATATTAACAGAGCGGATGAACCGGAGTCCAAAACCAATAGCCTGCAGCATGGCCAGAATGAAAGGCCACTCAACTCTGTCATAGGCTTTTTCAAAATCAATTTTAACAAATAGAGCCAGCTGAGAAGTCTGGTGGGCATATTCCATGCCCTCCCAAACTGCAATAATGTTGTCCAAAATATATTTGTTTTTAATAAAGCCAGTTTGTTCACTCCTGATGATCAAAGGCAATAAATTTGTTAGCATGTTAGCAAGAGCTTTGGCAATAATCTTATACGAGACATTGAGCAGAGTTATTGGCTGTCCAGTTGGTGATAAGCTCAGGGTCTCAAGTCTTGGGGATGAATTTGATGTTCCCCTGGTTAATCAGAGCACCTAGGGTTTTGGAGGACATAGCTTCCAGATAGACCTGGTAGAGATCTAGACCAACAGTAGGCCACAGAGACTGGTAAAACTCACAGGGAAAACCATCAACCCCGGGGGCTTTATCAGAGGCCATCTGAAGAGCAGCTTCCTTCAAATCATTAAGAGTGAGAGGCCGATCACAGGCAACGCGTTGACTTTAAAATAGCTTGCAGGGAACAACATCAATGCATTGGAGGAGAGCAGCATCGTGAGCCAGAGTAGCAGGTTGAGCGGAAAACACAACATGATAGTGATGCACAAAAGCTTACAGAATATCAGGTAAAAGGGTAAGCCTTTGATTGCCTTCCTTAATTGCTTTGATTTTGGTGAGAGTTTGATTAGATTTAAGAGAAGCTAAAAAACTCCTTAGTAACTCTGTCACCAATGTGGAGCCAGTGCGGTCTGGCTCGTACTTGAGCTCCTCTAGCCTTATAGTGCTCCTCAACCTGAAGCTTATGCTTCCAATGAGCAGGTTGCACTTGAATGTGAGTGTTGAAAGGAGACAAATTAAGCTCTTGAATAGCTCTTGAGTATTTAATATGAGAGGCTTCATGAGAATTCTTGTGAAAAAAAGTAGTTTGTTTCCCATACAGCCGAAGAAAAGAAGTGGTGTGAGTGATGGCATGAGACCACCAATCAATCCAGCCAATCCCATCAACAAGTCTCGGGTCAAGATTCCAAATACGTCTTATGTAATCCAAAGTTTTGGGATGAGAGAGGTGAGACGTATTCAAATAGAAACTGAGTGGACTTGGGCTTGGGACACTGAAAGTTCCATTGAAGCCCAAAGAAGATAGGCTTATGGTCAGAAACCAAAGCAGTGTCCACTACCGAGACCGGGAGGCTGTTTGAAGCATCAAAGGAAAACCATTGCTGCTCTAAAAGCAGAGCTCTATCAAGGCGTTTATAAACTCTATCATCGCCAACTCTAAAATTTGACCATGTGAACCAAGGAGTGGCAGCATTAGAGTGCTTGCGGTGGTTGGGATCAAACAGACAGAGCTTATTGCGCAAGTAAAACTAGGCTTCACGCTCACCAGCACACCAGTGCATAGGAAGCCGGCCCAATTTTTCTTCGGGAGATTCAACCATGTTGAAATCACAACAAAAAATCTAGGTAGCAAAGGGCAGGTGATCAGCCAACCACCACAAAAAAGAAGAGCGCTCCGAAGCATCATTAGAAGCATAAATGTTGGCCAACCCAAGAATGTGGCCGTCAAAATCAAAAAGGGTCCACACCACCCGATGGGTGGGGTCAGAACCCCATGATATGATGTTGGAGGTGAGGTCAGGGCTTAAAAGAGTGATAACACCACCTCGACCATTATCATGCACTGACATCTGGCAGAGAGAACCTAGGCCAGATGGTACGCATAGCAGCAGAAAGATGGAAGCTAGTGATTTTGACTTCCTGCAAACACAACACCTGAAACTTTGTAAAATGCTTACAACTGTCTCTAACAAGATATCTGTGAGTTAGATCAGTTAGCCCCCTGACATTCCATGAGTAAAATATCATGGAGAACTATCAAGGTGCATGTTTTCCTCCTCGAGGCCTGCTAACGCTCCAAAACGGTTAGAAAAAGTGACTTGCCGTGCATTCCCATGCATATAATCTCTGAGCTCAAACTACCAGTGAGGTCTCTATGAAAAATCCTCCTCGAAGGGAGGGGAGGGACTTAATGAATGGCGTAAGGTAGTTTTTCTCACTATCTGATCAGCCGAACCACCGACAGTGTTATCCAAAAATCTTGAGGTTTCGGGAAGTGAGGGGTGTGCAAAAGCAGGAGATGATGGGTGGGAGTTGATGACAATAGCAGCTTGCGGAGTCCGGGAGATAACGGATGTGGGCTTGGGAAGGGTTGCAGCAAACGGCTTCGCAGGAGCAGAAGCGGAAGCATTCACTAGGTTTATAGGTAGCATTTTGGGGCTTGTTACGGGCTGAAGGTTTTCGGTCAGTGACAGTGGTCCATCCATCAGAGGAGGGGGTGCTATGGATTTAGGGTCCGTCGGGGGTTTCTCTGAAACTAGTGGTGAGCTTTGTGTCATGAGAGGACAATCCTTGATCATATGGTCTACGGATTGGCACCGGAAACAAGTGTTGGGCAGGTTAATATATAGCACTTTCTGTGTAAAACGTGTGTCCCCAACCTGAATATCTAGGGTATCTTTAAGGTCTTTCGAGAGATCAATCTCAACATAGACCCATTTCTGGGGTCGAGCCGAATAAAACTTAGGTTGTTCATGGCAGATGAGATGACCCAAGGGTTTGATAAGCTGGTCAATAAATCCCCATAGAGGCAAAGGAAGGCCTAGAAATTCAATCCAAACATGAATCTTGAGTTTGGCTTGCTCGGAGACTTGAAAGTCCCGATTCCAGTGGGAAAACACCACAAGGGTATTACGAATAAACCAGGGACCATGATTGACAACAACTTTGCAATGTTTAGCATTGGCAAAGTATTGAAACAGAAAGAAACCCTTGGTCATGTTTTGGACTCCCTCAACCTTGACTCCGTGGGGTTGCCAATGATTATGAATCCATTGGTGGAGGATACCTTCAAGGGGAACTTGGCCCACAAAATAAGCAACAAGAGAAAAAGATTCAAACCAGTTGCAGGCTTTATCAAAAGTAGGTAAATCAAGCACAATATCCGGGGAAGGAGTATCAGAATCCTTACCTCGTCGAACACCTTTAGAACAAACTTCCTCGCTCTTTTCGGTGCCATTGTCCAGAGCTCCCGCGTTGAGACCAGCATCAATAGATGCATGGCCCGAGGAGGTGGTCATTATATAAGCCACCGCCCAAGGGACAGAGAGGTGATCAATACAAAATTAATGCAGATATTCCCACCTAGATCTGAAGATCGGCGGTGTGACGCGATGGCGGCGTACGACAAGGCCGAGCATTCACTGCGCAAAAAACTCCATAGGTCATGTTTTAAATGACAAAAGAACAAATAAATTTGTAAACCTGAGATTCGTGAAGGATGAGGAGGAGTTCTTAGTCAGCCCTCCACATTTGCTAGATGGACTATGGGTGTATACTTTCCTCAAAACTTTCAAACACTGAAATTGATCCCCAAACCCTAGACGTTAGAACTTACAAGTTTTTCATGTCCTTTCCTCAGGTCCTTTTGTTGATGCTAGTTTTTTTGATTGGTTCTTGCTCTGATACTAATGTTCAAGACAAATCAATGGAAAATGATTAAATGATATTATTCACATCAAAGATGTATATAAATACAAGAGAGAGTGGGTGGTTTAGATGGTTGGAGAAGGTGGTTAGGCAAAGAGAATGCCTACGAGGAGGTCACCTATCAAATAAAAAACCTAGCAATGCAATATTATGCCAACATAATTGACTTTGATTAAGAAAAGAGAAAGTTAATTCCTAAAAGTATCTAAGAAATGATCACAATTTTGATTTCTAAGATCACTTTGAAACTGCAAGGAAAGAGCATACACGTGATCGTTTCATGGGATTAGCCTCATAAAAACAAAAAAATGACAAAAAAACTGTAAACAAAAACCACCACAAAACATTAGTTACGGTGCACAAATGATTAAACATTTACAAAAATGCAAAAATGTCCAATAACCTTATAAGAACAAGTTTCACAATTTGTTCGATTCAAGAAAATTGATGAAAAAATAATAATTAAAGGACCTAATTTAGTTTTTAAAAAGGCCTAATTAAATTAGTTAGACTAATGAAAATAATCTAAATTAGATATAAATAATTGAGACCATAACTAAAGTAACAATTAATCTAATTAAGGAATTAAACTATACTAAAATAAAGTGTAAAAATTAAAATACACTAAACCTAAGTGTGAAACTAAAGTTTAACACAAACCTAACAACGAAGCCTATGAATCAAATAAAAATTGTAAAGAAAATAAACTAAGGCTTTATTTATTTTTTCTTTTGGATTTTGTTTTGTTGGTTTTTTTGTTTGAAGCTAGTGCAGGGTTGGAGCTTGATGGTGATGCGTCAATGGCTTGGCTATGAAGGGTGGTGATTGGGTAGCTACATGACAGTAAAGCGGGTCGGATAATGGTAGTACGACGGGGTCCTGGCAGTGAATGTTTACCCTTCCTATTTCTCAAATTCTCCAGTCTGCACAGTCCCGTCGTCACACATAAATCAACTAAGTCAGTCTTTCCCTCTCTTGCACTTAGGGTTTCAAATTTATTAGCTTACTTGCTTGTGTCAAATATGTACTTTATTGTTAATTTATCATATGTGACTCTGTAATTAAGGTTTGACGCATAATTCTATTTTAGTTAAATCAATAGTTATTGTCTTAACTCAATATTACAAGACCCCTCAACTCAAGTTCCATGCTTAAGTCAAGTACCATAAACAAAGTCTCCAAAAAAACACCAAGAAGATAGCTTTTTACCCTCAAGAAGGAGTTTACACATTGTAAATACACACTTAAATCATCCTACACTCCCACAAGAATACTAGCAAAACGAAATTTGTCAAAAAGGTAAAGATTTCCACTCAAGAAATTTAAATTAGAGTTTTGGAGTAGGAAAACTCATACATACCAAATTTTGAATTTTGAAGTCCTCCAATAACCTCAAATCACCCCAACTAGCCTACTTTGACCCTCTAAACACGATCAAAAGGTTTTTTTTTCCTTCTAAGATGCTTTTAAGATGATGCTCCTGCATAAAAAATAGTCAAGATAAATATTAGTCAAGCATTATATACAAATTTAATTAACATATTTTATTGATAATATGTTTATATCAAGCATATAATGCTTGAAACTTTGTAACACTCATAAATACAAGTCAAAGAAACAATATGTATTTTTAATATTTATTCAAAGAAGAAAAGATATCAGAGAGAGATGGACAATAATTAAAAATTGATAATCATAGATTCTGGGTTTGACGAGAGGAATCAATTGCCAGATATTATCCTTGCTTGTAGGGTAGAGACGTGGAGGGAAAAAGTGCACTTGAATCCCTCCATTGGTATTGGGTGGAATTTTGTAAAGTTTACTGTTTCGCACAGGGACTTGACAGTTGTAGTTATATTTTTAAATTTTTATTCAATACAATTATCCGATGCAATATGTCTTACCTCTCATAAAATCGGCCGATGGCTAAAATCCTAATAAAATGTAGCTCTATACATGTATGCCCCCATAAAATATATGCATGCCCATATATTGGTGGGTCCCGCTGTCAACTGTGACATCACAAATGTCTGTATTTTTCAATATATGGGTTTTAAAATAAATGATCGTGTATGTTTTTATGCAGCTTAGTTGGTAGGACTGTGTGCTGATGAACTTTTGGTCGTAGGTTCGAATCCCATAAATCACAGTTAAATGGAATGTACTTATTGAAAAAAAAACTATATTTTTCAATAAAAATTCAAAAGAAACCTAAGTAAAAACGTGCACAACACACATTTATGGGATGGGTACACTTTAATTTTATGGTGCACAGGTGCAAAAATTTGAAAAAAACTAAGTAAAAAAAGTTTGCAACACATATGCATGAGACGAATGCATGGTAATTTTATGGGCATAGGTTCTATTGGGATAATATCCCTCAACATAAAATTTTAGGTGTTTCAATTCACGTGCATAAAAAAAAAGCACATTGACATTATATTTTGAAATAGAGCTATGTCACTTTAGCGTTCACATGTGTGCAAGACCTCAAGTCGGAAATCGTTATCAAAATGGTGATTGTGAACTACACCTACCAGACATGACATATTGCACTTTTCTGAGTCCCATCAATAATTTCTCTAGTTTAATAAAATAATTCAAATGATTTAATTTTGATGATAACTACAAACAAGGATGAGATTTAACGTACACTCTAACCCTGTCACAATTTTTTTTAATGATGACTTAATATTTTTATAAATATTCTTATTATAGTTTTAATAAATGATTGAACTAGACTAAATTCACCAAAGAAATAATTCAACAAAGACATATAAACATATAGTGCATTTAAAATGACATTGCAATAATAAAATTCCAAAACCCCCAAAATCTATGCATAATCACTTTTGAAATACCCATCTTACAATAGTACAAATATCAATCAATAAATTTGATTTGTTCTCCTTCCATCATATTCTACGTCTCGCAGATACCAAATTTGAATGATCCAAAATGTTTGTGAATATGGAATATTTGTACATAAAATATATATAACTAGAAATCACACACGAAATGTACAATGGAAATGTCGAAGGGGGTCTATAGATAAAGTGAACTTGGAGGGAGAGAGAACGAGAGAGGAAGAGGGGCAAAAATAAGGTTTTTAGGGGTAGAGAAGTGTAATGGCATGACAATGGGAATAGGGAGTGTAATTGGAATAGGGAAGCCATCCAAAATTTCACCTCCAAAAACCACATGACAATAATGTTGATCATATGAAATAGATAATGCAAGTTGTGTAAGAAGTCGATGCAACTATTTGCGGAGATATCTCAGAATATAAGGAGTGATTGAACAATATTGAAAATTTGAATTTTTTTAACAAATTCAACGCTTGCGCTTATTGGGTAGCTAGAGGACATGTAAATGTAAAGGGAATTAAAATGCACATTCCATGGTATACAACAAAGATAGGAATATGTGGAGTGGACCTAGCATGGAAAGGTATTGATTTCATGTGTATTTTGGATTAGGGTTTATCTATCGCTTGTAGGAGAATGAAAATTTTATTCCTCGATGACATTTGTGACGGTGTAATCCGCAAACAAAAAGTACCTTCAATGATATAACAATTACAACAAAAAATATTCCTACAAACGTGAATACAAAATATAGTGTTCCTTGGTTACAACAAGGGAATAAATAACAATGTACGTCTAAGAATCAACACATGACTCTATGACGCACTCAACCTCCCGAGGTCATGTCAGGACAACCAATATGAAATGGAATATGGCTACATAATGGATAAATAAGGCGGATAGGTGAAATGAGTGAAAAACGGCTAATAAGTAATCAAGGAAATCAAATGTCCTCTATGGGCACAAAGGGAATTTGCTCATCTAAAGTAATGAATCCCTATCTAACTTGGGTGGCTAAAATGGAACGATTAAGGAGAATGGACACATGAAGTAGTCTACCAATGTCAGTGTCTCCAAACACCCTCTAAACCGGTCATGGAATGCATGGGAATTGTCCTGTGTTTGCCTCGTAGAAGTCTCCAGAAAAAGTCATGGAGGTGTGGGAAGAAACATATGGGTAGGAAAAATGGGGTGAATCATGGGAAACTAATCTTGACCGGATTGAGTGTGCTAGAATGTTAGGAATTAGTTAGTGCGTACATTTGAATATTATAAAGGATAATATAATTGTAAGGTTGTTGTAAATAACCCACGTAAATAAATTCTAAGATATGAGTTGTTAGAACAACTCATTTATATTGTTTGAATGGTTATACTGGTTTCTATATTATAGGAGCAATATTCGTCCATAAATTTGGATATGTATTTGCAGCAAGAGTAATAATACAACAAAGTTTTATTTGTTAAACCTGCTCTTCTCCTTCATCTGGCATCAGAGCGATTTATGGTCTTGTCCATAAATCAATGAGAGTCTCAAGAGATTAGATCCACATTCTTCCACGTGTATTTCAGGTTCACTGCAGACATGTGCGCAAATCTGATAATGTAAGGCCACTTTATACGGGCTGCGTCCTTGTCAACGCAAGGATTTAGTTGGGTTAAGAATTCATTTCTTTGTCAGATTCAACGTAGCTAAGCCACAGAGATTTGCCCACGAACCCACGCTTTCTTTTGGTCTATCAGAGTTGTGAACGACATTTTCCACATCAACTCAGAGTTGAGTTTACATTGATTTGTAAAGCTAATTCATTGGGATACTTCTCACCCTCCTGACTGCTGTCAATGACATGATAAATACTGTTGTGAGTGACACGTATTTATCTACTTTGAAGAATTCTACCTATGTGTTGCATACAAATATGGTTGGTAAAAATGGCCTGCGTAATTCAAACTTAACTCGGCCCATAATACCAAAATCTTGAATTTTTAATTCTGTGTGCACTAGAAATGGTGACCTGAAACAGGCATTGTTTCAGTTCGATTCCTCGTGATTGTTTCTAAATCAGCCTAACCTTGACTCTTGGTGTTTGCTTGGAGTTGGAGTTCAACTATATTTCCCAGGCATGCAGTTGCACAGAATCATTTTAGTTCGTAGATCTCAACATGCAAAGCATTTACAATTAATGCATTCTAGGGTTAACCGAATCTGTGCTTCCGGTGTGAAGCTTCAAGATTGCCCTGCATGTTCATCAGCAATTTGGTAATATTGCAGGCTGAACGAGGTTGGCTTATTTATCGAAAGGGAATTAAAGCCCATTTAGAATAGAAGGAAGAGACAAATTTTGTAATTCTTAAGATGCAACCATACCTGGGAGGCAGTCGATTGAAGTGGACGAGAAGCTCGTCATCAAACCCTGGAGTTAACGGTTGGACAGGAAGAGGAAGAGTCCTTGAGGCGCCCTCAGTACCTCGTTGCACACTTCCACTTTGTGACGCTGCTGTCTCGGATGTGGATTGTATGCGTCTGTGTCTCTGTCTCTGTCGAGGACGAGTGCCTGCTCGCTCTGCTCTCACACTCTTCCATCGCCATCCGATCTCTCAGATTTCACTAGTATTTCCTATTTCCTACGTGCAATAATACCGACTTCCTTGTGCCCGAAGGGAAAAGAGGGTTAAAAGAGTACAACGCCAACGCCAACGCCAACGCCAACATTGCGCTCTCCCCGTGTTTTACCCACCGATGCCCGTGCCCACAAGGAAACAATTGTTTTCCACCATTTATTATTCGCAGAGATAGACATTGTGATGTGGAAAGGATAGCCGGAAATAGAAATAGAAATAGAAATGGGTCTCTTAGGCTATCTTAATCTTCGGGGTGCCACCCTTGTTCTAATTTAGCACGACCGGTGAATGCATTTGCTCTGCCATGGTCGATCTATTTACATTATATCACCAACCTCTTCTCTAACAACGTGCATCAAAATTCGTCTCTAGCGAACTCAGGCTCCACCTTCTCCTTTTGGTGAAGTTTGATATATGGTCCACTACTTTTAGTTCTGTCCATTCATGTATGTATGTCAAAATTATATAGGTGTTATTTTACAATGTAATAAATTGGGATTAAGTCTCGAGTATTTTTGTGTTATAAGTAAAAGAGTCTTGTTTTAACGTTTTGAGTCTAAGAAAAGGATTTTGTGACAATAGTATTAGTTAAAGTCTTTTGTGTTGTCTTCCTAGTTAATTTTATGTCAAAGTCAAGAGTTAAAGTCAAATTGATCGTTGTAATCGTGTTTATTGTTATTGATAAGTTTTTTTTAGTTGGTCATTTGTGTCGTCTAAGTTGTGCTAGTTATTGGGAGTAAAGTTCATTTTAGTCAAAACCAATTGTCTATAGTCAAAAGAGTCAAAAAAATTGAATCACGGGTAAAATTTTGAAAAATTAAAAAAAATTTGCCTCGCGAACACATTTTCGGTGTAACCTGACATCCTAAGATTCATTAAGCTTCATGATCACATTGTGCTGAGTTAAGCAACGACACACTGGAGGATGGAGGACAATCAATGTCCTCTCGTTAGTCACCAATAACATGGTCGCTTCTGCTATGGTGACATTTGTGAGTGTGTGTGGTGTTTTTTCAGAATAAATGTGTTGTGAAAACTTAACATTGTGGGGGGGGGGGGGGGGGGCGGGGGCGGGGAGAGAATGACACAATGCTTCAGTTTGTATGTGTGGATTGTTATGTTTGCACTGTGATGGATTCCGAAATGTTATCTTCGAAAGAGCAACTATGATGAGGGCCAAAGCATGCATTGGAACATCGCGATATGGTTATAGGTAAACCATTTGAAAACCTTCACCCCTTTGTGATTTGTGGTCAACCACTAGAAAACCACCTCACTCTCGGTTTTTGGTTAGCCGATAGAAAACTAACTTGTGGTTTGTGATAATCCAAAGGAAAATCACATGATCGCGAAATCATGTGTAGTGTAGTATGGAGGTTTTTCCCCATGTTCGCACTAAGGGGCGGAATGTTAGGAATTAGTTAGAGTGTACATTTGAATGTTATAAAGGATAATATAATTGCAAGGTTATTGTATTAAACAACCCACATAAATAAATTATAAGGTACGAGTTGTTAGAACAAAACATTTATATTGTTTGAATGGTTATAATTTCTTCCTATATTATAGGGGCAATATTGGTCTATAAATTTGGCTATGTATTTGCAGCAAAGTAATAATACAACAAAGGTTTTTTTTGTTAAATCTGCTCTTCTCCTTCACAGAACACATAAGTGTTTTCCACTTTAACGTTCAGGGCCGTCAACTGTGAGATAATGACAGGTAGAAGTGGGGTGGTCTATAAAATGAGGTGTATAAGGCCTTGGTCAACATATGTCAATTGTGGGGCTAAGTTTGGTTGAGGTACACATGGATCGCACACTAAATCTCTGTGTTTTGTAGGGCCTTGGATGGTCATGTGGGATATGAAAACTACTAAAACAAACAAACTCGCAAAGAAATCTGCAAGCGGGAAAGGTCAAGAACCTAATCCAACTAAGGATACGTGTGGAGATGTGTTAATTCCTTTCTAATTAAAACTATATGCCTAATTAACAAATGAAAGCTAATTCATTGATCAGAGGAATAAAATTAATCTATCTATTTTTGTGCTTTTTAATGATTTAAACAAAAGGGGGAAAAGAAAAATAAAAGCAAACTAATTAATTTAATTTAATGTTTTTGTATTTAATGTTTTACTGGAATAAAAGGAATGTTCATAGACAAACTAACTTCTAGTTAAATGAAATTACTTTTATTCTAATGCAGATTAAACTAAATAGAGAGATATCCAGATGTGGCTATTTTCCTGTGTAGAAAATTTAATTAATCTGATAAAATAAATCCTTTTTCCTATTTGTAATTGTGGATGTAGAAGCTTTCTAATGAAGAAATGTAAATCTAACACAGACACAAAATATTCTAAAGCTAACTTCCCATGCAAAATCCACAAGCATAGGCAGAGAAGCGGCTTTTCATGAAAGCTTTGTTGATGGCGAATCACAGCACCCCTGAATGTCTGCAACTCGATGGGTTGAGACTCTCAGTGCGATTGCATAACATGGAGCTTTTCCCAAGTGTGGGACCTTGCGAAATCGGAAAAGCTCTCCGGATGAAGGCCGGTTCCTATTCCTCTGTTCAGATGCACACATAAAAATGCAGAGGGTTTACTCAAAACCTAAACTAATTTGCCAAGGAGACAGGGTAAGAAGATGCATAAAATAAAACCTAAACTAACAAAGGTGATGCACCAAGGAATGAAGAACACCTGTCTTGCCAATAAACACAAACCATTAAAATGCAATGCAAGATCATGCACAGATAACAGATTTGCAGTGAAAGATCAAGAGGATGCAAATGAACACAGAGAGGGTTGAGAATCATCCACAGACATGCATTATTTTCTCCAAAGATTGATACAATACACTACAAAATGCCAAGAGGCAAAGTTGCATTACAGTTTTAGATGGGAGGTTTGAACTCCACAATTCACCTGCCAAAGAGAAGAAGGGAGGGGCAAAACAAGAATGTCCAACCTTTAGAAAGAAGCCCCCTCCTTACAATTTATAGGAAGAATGAGAGAGGGAAGAGAGAGGAAATTCCAAATCTACCCCAACCACCTCCAAGTTGTATTTAATTCATCTCATTATGGTGGTAGGTGAGAACCCTAGCAAACCTAAAAAGTGGCGAACTGTATTTTGCATTTTTAAGAATTTTTTCTCACCCAATTAAAGATATCCAGTTGTAGTTGGATAGAGGACCTTGTAAGATTTCTGAAAAGTCCAACCTTGCATGAATCCGAGCTCCCTGTGAAAAGTTATGGCCATTTGAATATCTGCGCCAGGGTCTGCTTCCTGTCAGCGCTCAAGAATGTTGCGCCTCCTGAAGGTGCGCCATAGGCGCATCCATCCTTATGTCGACATACCCTTTACATGCGCCAAGGTCCATGTGCCATTTTTCCATGTCGACACTCTTTGTCATGCGCCCTTTACGTGCGCCAAGGCGCAATCCATTTTCCATGTCGACACTCCATGTGTGTGTCATGCGCCCTTTACATGCGCCAAGGCGTGCCTTTTCCATGTCGACACTCCATGTCATGCGCCCTTTACGTGTGCCAAGGCGCGAATTTTTCCATGTCGACACTCCATGTCATGTGCCCTTTACGTGCGCCAAGGCGTGACTTTTTCCATGTCGACACTCCTTGTGTCATGCACCCTTTACATGCACCAAGGGCGCATCTTTTTCCATGTCGACACTTTGTGTCATGCGCCCTTTACGTGCGCCATGGCGCACTTTTCCATGTCGACATTCCATGTTTCATGCACCCTTAACTGTGTGCCAAAGGTACATCCATTTTACATGTTGACACTCCGTGTTTGTGCCATGGTGCATCCTTTTCATGTCGACATCCTGTGCCCTTACAGCACCTACGTGCGCCTTGGAATAAATATCAGGGCTTTGAGTTTCTTTGATTTCCATATTCTTCTGCTTGTCTATATCTACCCGAGGGGGAAGATATTTACAACAATTTGGTGACTCAACGGGATCACCTGCCTGCTAGGTAGAAGATCAGTGGCCTTTTAGCAATCCATTGGGCATGGAGTCATAAGCAATAACCTGAAACCAACCTGATATCTGATCCCGAGCCTGATACCGCAACTCCTTCTCTGAGAGCACTGCTGAACTGTAGAAATTCAACCTGAGAGCAAACAAAACCTGTGCCAAAGCACTTAGGGAAATTGAAACCTAACTACAACAAGACAATGTGCATATGCACTTAGAGGAATTGAAATCTAGGCTAATATTTACAAGGGTAAACCTTTTCCTTTTAGTAGCAATGTTTAAGATAGATTCCGTTAACCGGAATCGGGAGTTCTTCTCCATCCAATGTAGACAATTGGAAGGCATTACTACTTTTACATCCCGTGACCATGTAGGGGCCACTCCAAATGGCATCAAACTTGGAATGCCTTCCTGGTTTTGCCCGATCTGCATCCCATTTTAGAACTAGGTCCCCTTCCTGGAAGGTCCTTGCTCTTGCCTTCTTATCAAACCATCTTTTTACTAAGGCCTGATCCTTTTCAATCATCTGAACTGCATGTTCTCTTATTTCTTCCAATTCCATCAACTCTGCATACCTGGCCTCCATTGGTTCGAACTCAGACAACTCCAACTGCTTCATGAGCTCCAATGCTGGCAATTCTAATGATATAGGCAATACTGCCTCTTTCCCATAGACCAACTTGTAGGGAGAATTACCAGTAGACCTCTTTGGTGTTATTCTGTCAGCCCATAATGCTGATTTTAGCTTGGTATGCCATGTCCTTTGGTTTTCATCCAGAGTCCTTCTGATGATTCTTAGCAAATTCTTGTTCGTGGACTCTGCCTGTCCATTACCCTGTGGGTAATAATTTGAAGAGGTGCTCAAATAGATTCCATTCTTGACAGCCCATTCTGTAATCTTGGAACCTATGAATGCCAATGCATTGTCTGATATGATAGTGGCTGGCACACCGAACCTGGTCACTATTCCTTCATAAAAGTCTAGTATGTTAGACTCATTTGCTTCTTTGAGCGCTACTGCTTTGGTCCACTTGGTGAAATAGTCTGTTGCCATGAGAATCCACTTGTGGCCTTGGCTTGAGTTTGGGTTGATGACCCCGATGAAGTCCAATCCCCATTGCATAAATGGTTGGTCAACCAAAATTGGGTGCAATGGAAGCGCTGCTAGTCTTTCTTTTCCTGTGAAGAGTGCACATTTCTTGCACTTTCTTATCCATGTATAGCAGTCACTGAACACTGTCGGCCAATAATACCCTGCCTTCATTATCTTGAGAGCTGTTACTCGTGGGGAGAAATGTCCTCCAGAATCTCCATCATGAAAATCTCGTAACACCCTCTCAATTTGACCTGTCCCAATGCACCTCAATAGAACTCCATTGATGTCTTTTTTAAACAAAACACCATCAACAAGCACATATGGAATGGCTTGTAATCTGAAGTATCTCCTCTTTGCTTTGCTCATTTCTGGAGGGCATAGGCCTGTCTGTAGGAAGTGTATCATATTCTGAGTCCAACAAGGAGTGAGGCACATCATCATTTTCTTGTTCTTGACCATCCTGTAGTACCAAGACAGTCTCTTTTTCATCACCTGCTTCAACTTTCTGACTCAAAGCTAGTTGTTCACATAGTCCTTTTCCACGTACTAGCTTAGTGACCTTAATTTCGATGTCATATTCCATGACACGAGTGATCCATCCTGCACGTTTCTCATTCAGATCCTTGTTTAGAAGGAAGTCCTTGACTCCCGCATGAGAGACCAACAATTGGATCTTGTTGTTTGAGACTAGGTGCTTGAATTTCTTTAAGCTCCTGATCACTGCAAGGACATGCTTTTCAATGAAAGAGTACCTTGTTTCGTATTCCTCCAAGCCTTGACTGAAGAAAGCAACTGGTTGTTCTAATCCCTCTTTGTTTTGTTGTACCAAGATTGCAGAAATTGTGTCTCCACCACCAAAGGCATATAGCACGAAGTCCTTGGAGAAGTCTGGATTGACGAGAGTGGGAGCTTGAGATATAGCCTCTTTTATTGCCTCAAAACTTGCCTTGCCTTCAGATGTCCACTTAAATGCCATGCTCTTTTTCAACATCAGCGTTATTGGCTTTACGAGAGCTGCAAAGTTTGGAACAAACCTGTGGACAAAATTGATCCTTCCTAAGAAGCTTTGAAGAGCCTTCTTGTGACTTGGCAATGGCAACGCTTGAATTGCTTCAACTCTTTCTGGGTCAATCGTCAACCCCTCCTTTGAAACAATATGGCCTAGAAGTTTTCCCTCATGAGCCAAGAATATGCATTTTTTGGGATTCAATGATACCCCAAATCTTCTACACCTCTGAAATACCTGCCTCAGATGAAAGAGGTGATCCACTGCATTTTTGGAGAATACAGTGATGTCATCAAGATATATCAGAACTATTTTATTGATCAACCCCTTGAATGCCATATCCATTGCCCTTTGGAAAGTGGCTCCAGCATTTGATAGCCCAAATGGCATCTTCTTGTAGGCATAGGTGCCCCATTTGGTGGTGAAAGCCATCTTGAACTGGTCATCTTCTTTCACCATTACCTGATTATACCCTGAGTAGCCATCTAGGAGAGAGAATCTCTCCGAACCGGATACTACTTGCAATATTTGTTCCATTGAAGGAAGTGGGTAATGGTCTTTGAGAGATGCCCTGTTGAGGTCTCGGAAGTCCACACACAACCTGATTTCTCCGCTCTTCTTCCTGACTGGAACCAAGTTTGCAACCCAGCTTGAGTGCTTGATCGGGAATATAATGCTTGCCTCTATTAGCTTGTTTAACTCTTTCTTCATTAGAGGCTCAATGTGAGGGTTGACTGGTCTCTGCTTCTACCTGATGGGCTTAGCATCTGGATCCAATTCTATGGTATGTTGTGCCAACTTCGGATTGAATCCTCTCAAGTCTTCATAGCTCCAAGTGAAGACATCTGGAAATTCTTGGCAAAGTTGTATGAAATCTGATTTCTCCTGCTCAGTGGCCACTTTACCAATTTGAAGTGTTTTGCCTTCCCCAACCAGAATTGGCTCTGAATCTTCTCTCTTGACCTGTATGTTAGCCTTTTCCTTACAGAACTGGTCGTTAGGGTTGAAGATAGACTCCAATGTTACTAAACCCTTGGGAAGCTTGTTTGTCCGCAGCTGCACTACTTGATCCCCATACTGCTGCTCTAATCTGTCTTGATTCCTAGCTGAGAATTCAGCCTCTTCTTGTAAGAAATTGATGATCTGTTGATCGTTCTCAAACACCTGCCAGCTTGTGTTATTATCTGGAACTGCTGGCCTCACAATCACATGGATATGTGGTTGTGTTTTTTCCCTTTTGATGTTGTCAACCACATCAAACGTTGCTCCAACTGCTGCGAGCCTATCCGCGGCTTCATTTTTCTTCCTGGGTATGGACACGATGTTGAAAGCTTCAAAATCCTCAATGAGGTCCCATACCCTATTCTTGTAGTTCTTCAGCAGGTCATTCTTTGTAGCATGTTGTCCCCTGACTTGATTGACGATTAGCTCGCTATCCCCGAACACCTGCAAGTTCTTTATGCCCTTTTTCCTGGCCCAATGAAGTCCATGAATCAAGGCCTCATATTCAGCTGTGTTGTTTGAACAGGAAAACTGGAAACGGAAAGCTGAATAATATTTGATGCCTTGAGGTGAAACAAGCATAGCTCCTCCTCCTGCACCTTGCCTACTCCTTGATCCATCGAAAAATAACTGCCATACCTCATTGTCATCCTTATGGTCTGGTTTGGTGATGCTAGGAATAGGACTGGTTTTCTTCATGTATGCAATAGACTCCTAGCTCAGATTCTTCTACTTCTTGGTAGGGATCAAAAGCATGTACCTTGCTTGCCCATTCATCAAGAGTCAAATCTGGGATGCTTCCAACTTTGGTGTCAGCTTCATCTGTGCTTGGATAATCTTCTTGATCAAATGCTGAACAGTTGGCATTGATTTGGCTTGGAGTATGAGGCTCAATATGAAAGTTTGCAATTGGTTCGGATCTGATTGTGACCTTAGTACCATATCTTGTTCTGAACAACATGTGTGACCAGTCAGCAGATAAGTAGCCTCCAATTTTAGCTGTGAAATCCCTTGATAAGCATAGGGCAAAGAGTGGTGGCAAATCTATCACTGACACATCTTGCAAAACGGTAACATTGGGGCATGCATGCAAGGTAAGATTCAAACCTTTAATCACTCCCACCATTGCTACTGCTATCCCATCCAATTGCACTACCCCCTTTGATATGACTTCATATTGGAGACCCAGCTGATCAGCTATTTGCTTGGGCATGACAGAACTACTTGCCCCAGAATCAATCATGCAATTGTGTACTAGTTTATCCCCAATGATTAATGAAACATAGAATGGAGGGGGTTTCAAAACTTTACCTTGTTGTCCTCCATGATTCCCTTCAGGCTGAGCAAGCATTTGTGAGGACATTCTCTTGCATATGGACCTGCTGGTTCGAAGTTGACCAATTCTTCATGGCAGCTTGTAGAAGATCTCTTTGTCCTGGGATGGATAAAGATTCCCACATTGATATATTCACATTTGTCTTCTTCATTTGATCGATGATGTTGAAATGGGGATGAAACATCTCTTTGTTGTCCTTTAGCCTGCACATTCCTTTCTTGTGCATGGGCAGCAACAGCTGGCATTTGAGTTGGTTTAGAAGGTGGTTTGGGCTGTCCTTGCATGTTTGGAACTGTATTTTGCTTACCAACACCTTGTGGAGTGATGGAAGGTTGTAGATCACTTGGAGCCAATGACTTCCCTTCACCAATATTCCTCTTCTTTGATCTTGTGTTAGCTGCTACACTCTGAGAAATTGTTTGATTCATGCCACAAAAATCCTCAGCTTGCCAATTCGCAAGTGCGGTATCATTTGGAGCTGTGTTTTGCTGAGATGTCCCTTGTTGCTGATTTGTTTCTTGACTCACTTCACCCTCTACGCCAGTAGTTGTCACCATCAAGGCTTGGTTCAAAGCACCATTAAAGCACATAGATTGGTTGTGAGGTTCATTGCATGGGAAACACCAATCATACTCTTGAGCTATGTTGTTTTGCACTGGCACTAATGCTTTAGAAGCAGATGCAACATTGGGGTTATAGGGCTGAAATGGTCTATTGGCGGGAGGCCTTACTTGGCTTTGATTTGCAGCCTGGATTGGGTGGCCTATTGGGTTGGTATGGTGGCCTAGCCTGGTACTGCGCTTGAGGCTGATACGGTCTAGCACTTTGAGCTTGCTGTCTTTTGATAGTCACCAGCTCATTTCCAAGGTTTTGTAATTGTTTCATAACCTCTTGGAGTTCATTTGAAGCACTAGAGGATGAAGTAGAAGTTTCATTTGAACTTTGATTTCTAGGAGTGGGAATAGGAGCCAAAGTGGGTGCTTGACTAGTGCTTGGATTTTCTAAGTTTGGATACAAGGGCATGGGAGGCCTAGGAGCCAGCTTACCAGCTTGAATAAGACAGTTTTCAGCCCTAATGGCAATGCTATAAGCAGCAGGTAAGGTTGTGCCTCCCATAGATTGAATTAACATAGAAATATCAGAATTCAAAGCCTTAAGATAGTATAGAAAAGCACCTTCAGCTGTTGGCCTAACGGCCACTAGAATTCTATCCCAAGACCTTTGAAATCTGAAGTTGAAGTCAGTCAGCTGCTCATTGGGAGCTCTCTTGATAGTTGTCAATTGTTCTAGTAGAGACAAATTGTCTCCCTTTTCTCCAAACTGCTCATGGAGAACTATGCATAACTGATTCCAATTTTGGATAGAACCAGCTCCAAGGCTCCTAAACCATTGCAATGCCTTCCCTTTGAACGAAGATGCCAAAAATTTGACAGCAACATCCATTTCATTTATCTCATGGATTGCACAAACATTAGCAATGTCTTTGACATGATCACTAGGAGTGGTATGATTTTCTCCAGTGAAAAATGGAATGTTCTTCAATGCTGCAATTGGAACTGGATTCTGTGCATTGAGGGCAAGTGGGCTACTGCCAGTGAAATTGACAAAGGGATTCGGTGGTTGCGCCATTCTGATTGGCCTGAGAACCCTTGTTGATGCGAGAAAAGGTCTACCAGGTGGAGGTGTAGACAAAGTCTGGTTAGGTGGAGATGGTGATCTTTGTGGTCTTCTTCCTCTCCTTCCTCTGCCTGGTGATAGTTGTAAGTGGAAAAATAGACCCTCTTCTCGAGTATCAGACCTGGTTTGAATTCTTCTCATGTACCTGGGCAACCTTTCCTGCTATACCACTGAATTCTATCCCTTCGGAGTCGCCAGATGTGTTAGATAATGAGCCTCAAAAGGCTAGATTCTACCAAGTTACACACCAAACCTGACAATATTTAAACTCAAAATTTTGAAGGACCTGATACAGTTTTGAGATTTTATCGGGTTTGGAATTTCCCCAAATTTGGAATGACAGTCCCGAAAACCCAAAAATGCCAGATTTCTGAAAACCTGGGAAAATCCGAAATACAAAAAACCATGAAATTTTGAAAGTCAAAATCTCAAAAATCTAAGAATACCCTTTTGAAGATTATCCCCCGATCTATCAACTGGTGAAATTTTGACTTGTTTCGAGCAAGTTAAGTCCTTGAAAATCGATTTCAAAGTTCAGCCTGGAAGGTGAAAAATCTAAAATTGTAAAACCTACAATTTTTTAGTCAAATTTCTTGAAAATTCCTTCAAATCTTGTGGAATGACCTCTTGGTCCCACCGGGCATGCCAAAACTGTTGATGGCGAATCACAGCACCCCTGAGTGTCTGCAACTCGATGGGTTGAGACTCTCAGTGCGATTGCATAACATGGAGCTTTTCCCAAGTGTGGGACCTTGCGAAATCGGAAAAGCTCTCCGGATGAAGGCCGGTTCCTATTCCTCTGTTCAGATGCACATGTAAAAAATGCAGAGGGTTTACTCAAAACCTAAACTAACTTGCCAAGGAGACAGGGTAAGAAGATGCATAAAAATAAACCTAAACTAACAAAGGTGATGCACCGAGGAATGAAGAACACCTGTCTTGCCAATAAACACAAACCATTAAAATGCAATGCAAGATCATGCACAGATAACAAAATTTGCAGTGAAAGATCAAGAGGATGCAAATGAACACAGAGAGGGTTGAGAATCATCCACAGACATGCATTATTTGCTCCAAAGATTGATACAATACACTACAAAATGCCAAGAGGCAAAGTTGCATTACAGTTTTAGATGGGAGGTTTGAACTCCACAAATTCACCTGCCAAAGAGAAGAAGGGAGGGGCAAAACAAGAATGTCCAACCTTTAGAAAGAAGCCCCTCCTTAAAATTTATAGGAAGAATGAGAGAGGGAAGAGAGAGAAATTCCAAATCTACCCCAACCACCTCCAGGTTGTATTTAATTCATCTCATTATGGTGGTAGGTGAGAACCCTAGCAAACCCAAAAAGTGGCGAACTGTATTTTTCATTTTTAAGAATTTTTTCTCACCCAATTAAATATATCCAGTTGTAGTTGGACAGAGGACCTCGTAATCTTTCCAAAAATTCCAACCTTGCATGAATCCGAGCTCCCTGTCAAAAGTTATGGCCATCTGAATATCTGCGCCAGGGTCTGCTTCCTGTCAGCGCTCAAAATGTTGCGCCTCCTGAAGGTGTGCCATTGGCGCATCCATCCTTATGTCGACATACTCTTACATGTGCCAAGGCGTGAATTTTTCCATGTTGACACTCTATGTCATGCACCCTTTACATGCGCCAAGGCGCGACATTTTGCCCATGTCGACATCCTTGTCCATGCGCCCTTTACATGCGCTACACAAATTTTGCCATGTCGACATCCATTTGCGCCCTTTACATGTGCCAAAGACTTTTGCCATGTCGACACTCTACATTTTACCTGTCGCCAAGGTGTGCATCCATTTTCCATGTCGACACTCTATGTTGATGCGTTCCCTTTACGTTGCCATGTCCACTCCAGGTGTACACAGGCGTGACTTTTGTGTCGACATCCTGATGTGCACCCTTTACGTGCGCCAAGGCGCATCAACACTCCATGTTGTGTGTCGACATCCTTTTGTGCCACAGGCGTGAATTTTTTCCATATTGACACGCCATGTTGCGCCAAAGTGATAAATTACACAATAAATATCGGGCTTTGAGTTTCTTTGATTTCCCATATTCTTCTGCTTGTCTATATCTACCCGGGGGGAAGATATTTACAACCTTAAGCCATTTTGTTCTTGTTTTTCTACCCTCTCACAATTTTCCACCCTTCTTCTTGAGGGGATTTGACAGATTCATAGGCCCTATTAAGCACTGTGCAATTGTGCAGAACATAAAGAGGATAGTCCTTGATCTTAAGATCAAAGGCCTGGGAATGAATACATGTGTTGGGTAGGTTAATGTATAAAACACGCTGGGAGTAATGAGTATCTCCCATTTGAATTTCCATGAAATCCTTCAACTCTTGGGAGTGTAGACAAAAAATCATGCACTTTGGGTATCTATATAGGCCTGATCACATACTACTATTCATATGATTCTCAAGTAATAAAATTACTAATTAACCCATGTCTTTTGGCTTCTTTTCTTGCTTTCTGTTATCCTTATTGGTATTTCACACCTTGTAGCCCACTTTGTTTTTTAATACTTTGGCATTTCTCATTTTGGACACCAGAGCCCAACCAAGATGCTGATTAAGATCAATATGGAAATATATGCCTAATCTAATTATTATTATAGTAGTAAATAAATGATCATTTAAGTAACAAAAATTAACTGAAGAAAATTAAACCAAAATATGTAAAACCCTAAGTGCAAAGAGAGGCTAAAAAGCCTTAGCTGATTCGTAGGAATCACAAAGGTTCACAGATCTAGAAAATTGGAAAATATAAAGTAATGACTGTCATAATTAAGCTCGATAAAATGTAGAGATGGAGGAATATGCTGGACTGGGGTGGCCTGTGGGTGCCCTAGGCCTATTTCTGAGTGCCTGTTTCTATGAAATTTCTCAGGAAACCTCCTCTGAGTTGTCATAATTTGTTCTCTATTGTTTTCCTTTGGTCTCTATGAGGTTGCACAATGATGACTGAAGTCACTGGGAACTTGCAATGAAGTATTGACCTATAAAACCCTCAAATAGACATCAAATACTAAAAAGAAAGATGCAAAATAAGGGGTCAGACTATCCTCAGTTGTCACAATGGTGATATTACGACTGAGTGTTGCACTACATCTCATACCTAATGTTGTTCTATGTGTGTGTAGCATACATTTAGGGGTTCCCACATGTAACTGTCCTGGTCTGGGTGCTAGTGTATGTCTTGTGCTAAGGACCCAAGTCTGATTTTAAGCCCTGTCTGATACTGACGAATGTGTTGTATTGGTATTTTTCTGTGCTGAAATGTGATTGTATTATGTTGTATGGGGTGAATGATTTACCCAAATGATGCCCCCTCATTTGGGGAGCATGTGATGTTGCTGAAGGAGTATGCATCCCAAATGATTCCCCCTCATTTGGGGAGCATGTGATGTCGCTGAAGGATTATGTGGCCCAAATGAGGACCGATCGATGTGTTAAAATTGTTCCCTGCAGGGGGAAGGAAGTGTTCTTGGTAGAAACCAAGACACACATAAATAAAGTGACTGGGAGAGAAGTGTTTTTACAATAAAATACAAACACACATGTAGAAGACAAAATGTATGCTAAACAGTAAATATGTAAGCTAAGACGCAAGAAGATTATGTAAACAAACAAGAAGACAATATAGACCATGGAAAGTGTTAGAAGAAAAATGGACCGAGAGGGGGGTTGAGTCCATCCTTACGATAATTTCAATTTAGATTTCATATCTGATTAATCAAAACTCATAAACATTCAACCATCCATAATGTGTGCATATAATAAATAATCACATGTGCAAGAACCCTAAGCAAGATAATCAACACAAGATATAAGATATAAGTGGGAAACCCTCAAGGGGAATAAATACCACTGAAACAAAATATTATAGTGATATGTTTCAAGATTTAGAGAGGCACCAACCCCCACAGCACCCCCTAATTTTGTGAAGCACCAACTCCACAAGGAGGATACAACCCCCCAATATGATCAAGAACCCAATCAACCACCTTATAAAGCTATAATATTTTATTTTTTCTACCACAATAGATGGAGAACAAGTATTCAACTCACACTTCTTCAACTCTTCACACAAACCCTAGGTGATCAAACAATTCACAAACAAGCTCTCCCTTCACTTCTCAAACCTTAAAAAACTTACACACATACTTGATTATCTTCCTTAACCTACAAATATTTTAATTCAAACTCAATTCATGGTTCAAAAACTGCAACTATTTCACACCTAAGTCACACACCTTGCACACAAACAACTAGCTTTCAAAAGCACCCTAAACTTTTCTTTTATAAGCTCCTCTTGATTTCAAATTAAAACACAAAACTTTTCCCTCCTTTGGCTCCACACATACATTAATGGAAAATTCCAAATTTGAATTACAACAGTCAAAAGTGACCCAATTATTTCTTCCTAGCTAAAAACCTCATTACATGTGCCAAAAATGGCTCAAAACCCCATGGGCACAAAGATAGAAATTCCCTTACATCAAAACCACACTTATTCATGACCCATAAATCATTACAAGTTATTAAAATATCATTTAAAATTCATAAATGGTCACAATTTAGCTCAAACGATCAAATTATTTCATTTAATGGGCCCAATAATCTTTGTATTTCTCAAAATTGTTGCTTCCTACACCGTTCAGCACCCTGGAAACTTCATTATGCCACGAAATTACTTCAACTCAACAAAACCATGCCATGTGACCACTTGGTAGAATTTTCAGACCCTGTAGAACAATTTTAAGTAAGTTATAACTCTTGAGCCAACCACCTACTCAAAACACAACCACTTTTGTCTTCATCAAATCAACCTGCCAAAAATGTTGTTTCCAAATATTAACTCATAAAAAAATTATATAAATAATAAATACCTATAAGTATATTAATTGGATTCAAAATTCATCCTAATTCACATTCAAGGTGATAGAAAGCATCACATAATCCATCTCATGCTTCAACCAACTCAAAACTTTCAAAGAATCACATCCTGTCATGCACTGGCAATAATCTTCTTGTCTAAATCTTGACCTGGAAACTATGTAAAAACACCTCATCATGAGCAAAAAATCAAATCAATGGAAATATATCTGAATATTATTTCCAAAATATTTTAAACCATCCCAAAATCCACCGATGCCTCCAGATATACTCACTTTATTGAACATTGTTTTTTAAAGCCTCAAAACTGCCATTTGACCAGTCAACCTCAATGAAGCTCATTTGGCCATATACCTAGATGAACATGTCCTAAAACCTCCATGGAAATAAATATGATATCACATACATTCCATAACATAAATTTAGCTTATACCTTATTTGGACAACCTTGTACCAAAACACTCTTCTTCAAAAATTAACATGTTTGAATGGTGTCCACTCATCACCATGACCTCAACCATAACTTTATGGAAAGATAAGAGATTCATATACATCATAAAATAATCTATTTTTATTAATCAATAAAAATTGGGTCACTATACTTCTTCTTCTGTAGATTGCTTCTAACTAGGGTTTAACTAGGGTTTTAGACTACTTTATCTTCTTAACCTCCTCTGTTCATAAAAATTTGAAGATGAAATTACCTCATTATTTTTTTGAAACCTTATAGACTCACCATATAAACATTATTTAAATCCACAAGGTCCCATGCAAAGCACACAATTTAGGGTGAGCATCAGAAGTCCCAACTTGAGCTAGATTTGCACTAGATTTTGACCATGTCTCACAAAAAACTGACATAACTTGCAAAAGTAAAATACTAGAAACCTGAATTTTTTATTAAAGAACCATGAAACATCCTAAAAAATTATCCAATCATCATAATGTCATCACCATACCTCAAACTCTCCAGACACTGAGACTTGCATAGTAACTCCTTAAGGTTTCTCACTGTAGAAGCTAAGTTTAACTAAAAGAATGGTATAAATAATCATAAAACCAATTCAAATGAACCAAAAATACCTGATACACCTTTATATACATTAATTAAAGCATAAATTATCTCATATAGCTCTAAATATCAATCTCATACCTCCTAATAACCATGCCTTATCCAAATGAGCACATGTAACGTAGTCAATCACTTGTATTTTCATCATGAAAATGATATGAGTGCCTATAAAATCTCTAAAAAATTTATCCATCATGTCAACATGATTCTCAAGCAACCAAGAATCTCATATAATCATGCAACATCACCCAAGCACCTGAATAGGCATGTAAGAGCTAGAAATCCTCATTAAATCTCACTGTATCACCATGAGTGAATTTGAATCATCATGCCTACATCACATACAACATTATCTAACACTACCCCATCCAATTTTTCATCCAATGTGGTTTTTCATTAATGTGGTTTTTCATCAATGAAAATACCTATAGGACCACATGCCAACAATCTCCCCCTTTTTCATTAATGGAAAACTACCTGAACTTCTCCTCCTTTTTAGATTAATGACAAAGGAATACCTGTAACAACATATTCTTCACATAATTAAGATTCATTTCATCATATTTTAGTTAGAAACATCAACCAAAGATCTCAACTAAGCTCAAACCCTTGAAATTTAACTCAAAATATAATTTTCCTTCATTTTAAGCATGTAACCACCATGCTCCCCTTCAGTTAAGCATCTAAATCATCTAAGAATCATCAATAAAGCATTAAAAAAAACATTATCATACCTTATTTGGATCCAAAACATCATATTCCATCATCTAGGCATGCAAAGGTAGCTAAATCCACTATCAACCCTATTTTAGCCTTCAAGAACCAACTGTAACTAAGGATTATCTGAAGCATAAACATCATGAACATGAAAAAAATGTCAAACTGAGCATAACATATCATTATATCACCTTTCTTGATCATAAACCAACTTGTCTAGACATATATCAAGTTTTTCACTTACCATTCATGTCATCATTCAACCACATGGACTCATGTCCCTAATCAGTCATCTTAGTGCAATTTCAACCAACTTTGGCGTGCCCTAAAACCTCATACATATCTTGCCAATGCAATTCGTATCTCCCTTGGACTTAAGACTTCCATTTCTCTTTCATGAGTACAAAAACGAGCTTCTTACCTTTGCATCCATGGCTAGAGAGCACCTTTGACACTTTAGCAAGGTCCTAAATATTTTTCTCAGTCTATAACAATCATATTTGACTGAGATCATGCATTCAAAGAAAAAACTTGGTCAATACATGAAGTAGATACCCAATACATACCTTAAATGCATTGAGACCACTATTTATCCATCTATAAGCTTTCTCCTAAGCTCCCCCTGACATGGAGATCTCATACACACCTTGAATAACCTTTACACACCTGTAGGGACACCATTTCATGCTTGACAACATCTCAATTATCAATACACCACTGAGCCTAGGCATCAATTTGTCAAGAATATGACTCCTTATCATAGTATATCACATGTAGTAACATCAGAAAGTGATCTTGATGCAGGAGCATCTATAGATGGCTAGGTATTGTCATATGGTATTATAGTGTTTAATTCAATTTCCCTCCATTTATTTGTATTTCAAAATAGTTAAAGTGTATGTCATTTCCATTTGGAAGGTTAAATTTCATGCAAATGGATATACACAAGCTCATGAGTTGTATTTAAGAGATAATTATCATGTTTTCATAATTAGTATATTATTGAGTCAAAATAGGGATCTAGTTGAGAATTTTAGGGATTGTTGTTGAGCTCTTAGATTGAAGACTAAGTCATTTTAGGAGAGAGAGAATAAGACTTGTTTTGGGTGATGGATCCAATTTTAGATCAAGAATTCAGAAGAAAAGGTTTTAGAAGAATGTAACAGAGAAAAAATAAATTATTATGATGGGTGGAAATAAATATTTGATGAGTTTGGAGTGAATTTTGTATGTTTTTATGGGACTGTGATAAAATCTCCATGACAGAGACAACGTATAACAAAGATGTAGTCAACAATTTGAAGGCAAGCTAGCCAGAACTACGGCATTGAAATTCAAGGAATTTAATCATCCAATCGAGCTGAAAATTTAGATAAATATTTGTCTCATCTAGAAACCCAAGCATGAAAAAAAGTATCTCCTAAATCCACGTGTAAGGGAAGATATCGATTTTAGAAATTTTCAAGCCTGTGTAGAGAATTATGACTAGGGCACGAATGGAAAAATGATCATATCCTGAAAATTAACCAACAAAAAAATCTGAAATTTGGACAGAAAAATCTTCTTGCAAATATGAATTCAAAGAGTTTAGTTTGAGGTCAATTGGATATGTGTGGAGAAAGTTATGATCAAATTATAGACCTGTAGTTCTGAGACAACATAGAAAAAACGTATTTTCAATAAGTAAAATCATCAAAAAATGAAAAATACTCAGCGAAATTGTCTAAAAAATTGGTATGCAAGGATTTTTTTCTGATATCTTTCATATTTAAAGTGATTTGAAACATTTTCATTGATTATAAGTGAATATATTCACATTTTTCAGAAAGAAGCCCTTCATATGTAATGCATGGTATGGTCTTGATTATGAGTGAGTTCATTTTGATCAAGTTTATGCATGGTTCATTGTTAAGGTTTCATTTCTAATTACATAGAAATATCCTCATATGCAATTTGAGTGGATTAATCACAAAGAAAAATATGAATGCATGAGAGATTGTTTGAAGTTGCTAGTCAACAAACATCTAAATTACAACAGTTTATCAACAAAACGTCAGTTGAAACACAACAGAAAGTCAGCAATAGTGTTGCACTACTAGAGTTGCGTTAAATAATAAGGAAGGTGCATCAGTTTTGGTATCAGAGCTGAGATCTGTTAGGATAAGATATATTGCAGATTTTTAAAACATTTAAAGTTGATTCAAGAGTGTGTGAAAGCGATAGTTGACAACATGATGAAAGAGAAGGAACCATCCCTACAAGGGATTATGGATTTGCTTAAGGGAGAAGTGATGAGAAAGATGTATAGCATGATGTACGAGATAAGTGATCTAGGGAAAATGATAATAAAAATGGAAGCAATATGCTCAGGTATGGAGAAGACAATTGATATAAATGATAGTCAAAAGCATGGAGAATCATTGTTGCTAATGAGATTTCTTCTACATCAACAAGCCAAAGCTCAACAACTAGTCTGCAAGAGAAGTATATTTAGGACCAGATGCAAAGCAAAGGGTAAGTGTTGCAATGTCACTATTGATAATGGTAGCACATATAACATCGTCTCAGAAAAAATGGTTAATAAATTGGGATTAAGAAGGTTAGTTCATCCTACACCCTACAGGGTAGCATGGGTTCAGAAAGATCATCAAATTCTTGTAAATGAGCAATGTATAGCTCCTTTCAAAATTATAAGTTTGCATGATGAATTCTTGTGTGATGTGATGCCTATGGATGTATGTTATTTACTCTTAGGTAGACCATGGCAGTATGATAGAAGAGTGGTGCATAATGGTAGGTTGAATAAATTTTTTCTAATGAAAGATGGAAAAGAACATATTTTGGAACCTTTAATGGATCAACATGCAAGAGATGAAAAGAGGAACATGGTGTTTAGACTCAAGGAATTTTCTAAGAAGACCAAGAACTGGGTCTTAACCTTCATAAAGGAGGAAGGAAGAGTGAATGAATCCTTTGAAGAAGGATGTTAAACAAATGTTGTCATGCAGGAGCAACAGTCAAGATCCACAGAAATGGATCATGAAGATTAGATGAAAGAGAAGAAGAAAGCCCAAGTGAGGCCGAGAGAGAAAATTGGGTTCTTAAGAAGAGAGAAAGGTAAACAAGAAGGTGAAATGATTCACATAAATGAGTGTGACAACAAAAAACTACAACAAGGTAGTGATGAAGAAGAGAGAACATGGATTTTGGTCCTTGAAGACTTTATGCAAGGCCATGAAGAACAAGACCAAGAGATGAAGAAGCATGAGATAGTACAAAAAGAGGTACTCATAGGCCTAGAGGATGTTTTAATGAATGAAGAAATAATTGATAAAATATGTGAGAAGATGAATAGAGAAAGACAAGATACTAGCAAGTTGGGAAAGTGTGAAGAGAAACCAAGAAATGGTGATGAAGAAGCAAGATTTTTAACAAGCTTCAAGAAGAATAAAGTCTATGTGGAAGATCAAATGATGGTAAGGAAATCTAAGGAGGATGAAAAAATTATGATTTTTAAAACTAATCAGTTACCTATGTGTGTAAATTCAGGTATAAATAAAAATGCTTTAAATGAGAGCATTCACAAAGAAAAAGTAAGTAAAAGTGGAAAAGAAAGGAGAAAAGTAATGCCCATGAAGGCATTTAAATGGTTTGTATCACCTCAAAAAGGTGTTGAAAAATGCAAGGAGCAGCAACATGATGATCAAGAATATGAGCATTAGAAGAAAAGGAAGACAATTTAGGGAAATGCAGAGATGAAGAAGGATAAGAGACAAAGGAAAACAAATTGGAAAGTTTTTAATAGCAAATTTGAATCTATTAATGATTAAAGAAGGTCAAGAAGATAAGATCAATGACATAAAAAGTGAAAAAAATGAAAAGAAAGCAAAGAATCAGACATAGAGTTCGAGGTACTAGTTCAAGTGTGCATAAAAATGAAGAAGATGGACGAATTTCGGTCAAGAAAGAGGTTGGTATGACAGTACAAGAGCATGAATATTTGCATGAGGGGAGCATGAAGTTGATTATAAGATAAGTTAAACAAGTGATAATATTACAAGATCTAAAAAAGACAAACATGGGAACTAGAATCCTAACTCCTAAACAAGGTATGTATGCATATGAGAAAAGCATAATTATAGTTGAGAAAGAGTTTCATGGTACTTTAATGGTAGCTTAGTATAATGTGTTGTATAAGAATGATATGAATAAGGAAGTAAGAAGTATGAGAGATATTGAATGGAAGAAGGAATTTCAGATGAAACAAGGACATGGCGAGGACATGACAAGGCTAAAGGCACATTTGGTAATTGGTGAACTAGGTAAAATGAAGGTAAGCATTCCATACTACTCCTTGGTGGAGACAAATTGGTTTTAAACTATTATATATGCAAGGATAACGAATCAAAAGGACCAAATGAAGGAAAAGATGAAAAAATTAGATCTATAATATGCCTTAGCTAGTTATTAAGCAGAGTTAATGAGATGTGAGTATCAAATTGATATGGAACATGATGTTTTCTATTTTAAGAAGAGGCTTAAAGAGCTTATGTATATTCGTTATAGGCTGAATACACATGGAATAATGATTGTAAGTATGATAAAAATGGAAGATTATGTTGTTTTTGTTTTGATAAAATTTATGGAGGATAATGTACAACAATATGTTATTATGGAGAATGAAAGTTTATGGAGGAGTCTTGTTAGTATATAAGGTAAAACATACATTCAAATCAATCTTACAAGAAATTATGAATTAAAAATGTAGATGAAGAAAACTAAGAGCAGCCAAAAATGGGAAGAATATTAGACAAAAGGAAGCTATACAAGAAATTATATAGATAAGATAGTGTTCATCCAAAGAAAATATGGATTGAAAATCTTGACACAATGGAGAAGCCAAACAAAAGAATACAAATACAAGTTAGAACAAGAAAAACATGGAGATTAATCAAGTAGAGATACTAAGTTTCATGATGAAAATAGAGACACACAAAAAATTAAGAAGAATGAGATTAAAATTAAAGAATCATATGGAGTTTTGAGACATGTAAAGAAGTTAGACCTCAATCTTGATGATTTTCATTACATGGATAAGGTGAAGAGTGCTTATGAGGAAGCTAGAAGTAAAGAAGAGAAGGATGACATGTTGAAGCAAGTGGTGGAGACACTCAATTGCCATATTTTTCAATTTAATATTGTATTTAGTGTTGTAAGTACATGTACACAAGAAGGAAGAATAATGATTGAAGAAGTAGTAGAAATACAAACAATACATGTACAAGAAAAAACTAAGGAAAGAGAATGTAATCCAGAGTTCGAAGTTGAGGAAGGGTAGATAGAGAAAAAATAAGGAGAAATAAATCAATAAAATCAAGACGAACAATAAAATCAAATCAAATAAAGAAAAGACAAGAAATAAAGAGTACATAGATGGAAGATGATTAAAAGAAGAAAAATAAATTCGAAAAAGAGGAAGAAGTCAATTCTTAGGGGTGTTTTTCTTGTAGGTTGGACGTATGATGCAGGATAATATATAGGTGGCTAGGTGTTTTCATATGGTATTAGAGCAGTTTAATTCAATTTACCTCCATTTATTTTTATTTCAAATAGTCAAATTGTATGTAATTTCCATTTGGAAGGTAAAATTTTATGTAAATGGATATACATGAGCTCATGAGTTGTATTTGTTGGTGTGTGTTATTTTCCACATAATTAGGTGAGTCATCTCACTTAGGTGAAGTCGTAGGTCCACGTGTCATTTAGGGGTCATTATGAGATTCTCTTACACGTTAATGTGTCATATGAATCATTGGGAGTTACACTTATATTATGGGAATGTAACTCCCACTCTCCACTCGAGTTGTCATGATTGTAGCACTGGGGGTTACTCAGCACTTCGTATATGTACATCCCTTTGTATATATGAGATTGAGGAGATTTTTTGGATTGTAACAAAGTCTATTTTGAATCTTTGCATGCACGTCCGGTTGATGCTCGCTCCTCCTGAGATCTCTTCACGCCGTCGTTCGCACGTCTGTTGATGTGGACGTCGTGCCTCGTGATCCTCACTTTCAGGTTTCAACCCTGTTACATTATTTAGGAGATAATTATCATGTTTTCATTATTAGAATATTTTTGAGTCAAAATAGGGAGATAGTTTTTCATTCTATGGAGTGTGGTTGAGCTCTTATAGTTAATACTAAGTCATTTTAGGAAAGATAATAAGATTTGTTTTGGGTGATGGATCCAATTTTGGATCAAGAATTCAGAAGAAAAGGTTTTGGAAGAATGTAATAGAGAAAAAATAAATTATTATGATGGGTGGAAATAAATATTTGGTGATTTTGGATTGGAATTTTGTATGTTTTTATAGGACTATGATAAAATCTCCATGACAAGACAACGTATAACAAATATATAGTCAGTAATTTAAAGGCAAGCTAGCCAGAACTACGACATTGAAATTCAAGGAATTTAATCATCCAATTGAGCTGAAAATTTTAATAAATATTTTTCTCATCTAGAAACCCAAGCATGAGAAATATTAGCTTCCTAAATCCACTTGTAAGGGAAGATATTGATTTTATAAATTTTCAGGTCTGTGTAGAATTGTGACTAGGATACGAATGGAAAAATGATCATATCTTGAAAGTTAACCAACAAAAAATTATGAAATTTTTGAAAAAAAAATCTTCTTGCAAATAAGAATCCAAAGAGTTTAATTTTTAGGTCGATTGGATATCTTTGGAGAAAGTTATTATCAAAATACATACTTGTAGTTTTGAGACAACACAGGAAAAAACGTATTTTCAATGAGTAAAATCATCAAAAAAATGAAAAATACTTAGCCAAATTGTCTAAAAATTGGTATGAAAGGATTTTTTTTATATATTTATATTTAAATTGATTTGAAACATTTTCATTGAATTATAAGTGAATATATTCACGTTTTTTAGAATGAAGCCCTTCATATGTAATGCATGGTATGGTCTTGATTATGAGTGAGTTCATTTTGATCAAGTTTATGCATGGTTCATTGTTAAGGTTTCATTTCTAATGACATAGAAAGATCCTCATATGCAATTTGAGTGGATTAATCACAAAGAAAAATATGAATGCATGAGAGATTTTTTGAAACTACCAATCAACAAGCATCCAAATTGCAACAGTTTATTAGCAAACAGTCAGTCGAAACACAGTAGAAAGTCAGCAACAGTGTTGCACTACCAGAGTTGTGTTGAATAATAAGGAAGGTGCATCATATCTCATGCACTCCCATTGTCCTAATAAGTACAAAAGGCATCCTTATAGAAACACCTTCTTCTTAGTGCTGTAGCAGTTTGATTTAGGGTCTTGTTGCAACATTTAATACAACAAATTGAATTTATGACATGAGACTTATTTCCTCATACCCAATCCAACTTGATCAATCCTTAATAAGCAATGAAAAACACTCCCACCTTTATCATACACTATCAACACACTTTAGATAAGCACCTACAAGCATGTAGGATGACTTCTGAGGTAAAGCATAGTAGTTTCATACCCTTTCACAGTTACTAGATCCCATATTAACTTCATGGATGTCATATACCACATGGAACATCAAAAGTGTTCAAAAGAAACTTGGAACATGCCTCTCACCTTGAGGAACAAACATACTCTACCTCTAAGAGTGCATTATGACGGTAGTAGACCATCCTTACTCATAAATTCATATGTGGGCCAACACAAACCAATAGAGATTGAGGTTACCTTCCTTAACTTTAGAACTCACAATACCTTTACTTATGAATATTTCATCTTTATAATGTCCTAGACTTACCAATTATGTAGAATGTTAATGCACTTAAGTTGACATATGTGCATTATACCTTGTATCTCATCATTCCTACTTGCATGAAGTAACTATAGGAGCTAATCTTCAGTCTGAGTTTGTTGAGTGTGTATCCATTGACAATTTATTTCAACAAAGTCAGGGGTTCCATGAATCAAAATAGGTCTGAATGTATTTTGATAATCAAAGGTCCGCAAGAAGCCTCCAATACATCTTTCTATTTCACTAAAACTCTAGATTTCATCAAAAATGCATTGTGTCTTCCTTTTACCATCAACTTGCTTTCTCACAGTCTTCTACCCCTGGATCCTCAAGAAACATAAATGTCATTTGATGTACAAGAAATTGTAAAATTATAACTTGGTGGAGTCATTAATTTTATCACACTCATCCTTTAGATAATCTTTACATACTCAGACCTTTAGATAAACCCAAAGGATACACAATAAGTGACCTATATGTAAATCTCAGGCCAAGTCACGCCACATGAAGCATTAAGACATATACCCTTGTATATTTGGACCATATTTCATCATATTTTACCCATTCATAAACTTCATACAATCTCTCCTTTCAGGATAAACTCAAATATTTCATGAAGATCATTTCAATAACTCATTTATACTGTCAAATACTCATCCATGGTCTTCTAGCCCATACAAAACTAAGAATCACACATAAATTTTGATGTAATATCCTCCAAAAATATGTTAATATATATTTGAACACCCATTTGAGCATGTTATCTTCCACAATCACCTTGTGAGCCAATTCCAAAGGAGACGCTCCTAGACTGCAAAAATTACCTAACACAAATTAGGTCTCTAGACACCACAATCAATTTTCCAACACTATCATCTATTCCAGGAAATGTACTTATTATTATGAATTAAAAATAACTTTATCCTTTATTACTTATATTCTAAGTGATATGTAAAAAAAAGGTTAATATTACATCATTAGGTCCTCTAAAACCTACTTTTCATTCATACCATTCACAGTGCACACTGACAACTTAGTCAGTGTATAGGAGTGATCAAATTCTACTAAAGTTATCTTGAGATCCAAAAAATGAATTTACATGCTTAATTAAAAATTCAAACCATCTAATAACATTTTACCAAGATTAAGGAGCATGAAATACCAAATTCATACCTAAAACCTTCTCCTTTTATCTAGTGTATACCTGATTTAGAAATATCTTGGCCACAGATCACCTCTCAAAGTGATGTAATGATAAAAAGAAACACTTGATTACACTATCCATATTCATAAATATTCTTTAAAAAATTCAAATATATATTCAGATCTATAGAACTCATGACATATGTCCTAATGACCTACACAGACTAAGACTTGTGCTTAAACAATTTTTAAGATGACTATGCCTATACATTGAGACACTTGATGCCTTTTTACAACCTCTGAGACACCTTCACAACTTCATACTCATAATTAAATATTAAAAAACATATTATACATAATATTTCAACACATAACGGGCCTTATGACATGATTAGAACTCAGACATGTCACCAATACCACATAGACTACACAATCCATCAACTACCTTTACAAAAGCTCAAACTCTAGGAGCAAGAGAGCATATTTCATGACTTCAATACCACTTAACAACTTTAATTGACATTTTGATGAGACTAATGAATCTACATAGCCAATTTAGATCAACCACACACCATTACCATGTAAACACAAACCATAAGAGCTTCATATATGTACTACTAGTGACCCAAGACTGATATCAAGACTTCTTTCACAAGGAAAATCATCATGAACCAAAAATACCATCAACAAGATTATAAAATGACATACTTTGACCTTATGGAAGAGGCAAAATTTGACTCACACCACTCCCCCTCACATGAATTCTTCATATGCCTTTAATATACCTTCAAGAAGCATAGTGAAGGTATATGAACCATAATGACCTAAGAACCATAATGACCTAAAAGAAGGTCTTCAAGAGGTCCCAAGAATTCTTGGGAACCTAAAAAACTCCATCATCTCTCTTCTGATCTGAACTGTGAGAGACACTTATTATTTCATTGACATCTTCTCTTGATGAGACACTATGGTCTCCTCTAGGTTCCCAAGTCCTTCTAGGACCATTGTCATACACTCTAGGTCTTACAACTCGATATGCTTGTACTCTAGGACCTAAAGAACTCCTTATCTAACTTTAATAGGCTTGATAACAGTCCCTTATAACATGACCAGCTTTTTTACAATTTTAACATACTATTGTATTATTCTTCTTGAGCTCATGAAAGTGTCTAGATGATTCATTAATACAAATACTAACAACATGGCCTATCTTGTTGTATTTTAAGCATACAACATTCTTAGCATGATTATCTCTAAACTCATTTCCATGGTTGAGTATCTCTAGAATTAATTATACACTCCTTATCCCTATGGAAAAATGCATTACATGTATAACAATTACCATTAAAAGACCTTTCATACCTTAAGGCATTAGGTTTCATAATTTGATTGATTTTCTCATTATCCTTGATGTATATCTCCTTCTTTTCTTCCCTTGTGCTTGGTTCTCCCACTTATCTTCATGAAATCATTTCTTCTTTCTTCACCTTGTTGTATTTGACTTCATATTTGAATCCTAAATCAGCCTTAGCACCTGTTACCTTCTAATTTCTCAAGAGATCATCAAGAGATTTAGTACTTTCTTCAAAAATTTATAGGTTTTCAACTTACTTGCAACATCTAAGAGTCTCCTTCTTGACAACTATCACCTCTTCCTCTTTGGATTACAAATTAAGATTCATGTTACTCATTTGTAACTCTATCCTTCTAACTTATTCCTCAATTTTTTAAGAAATGGAACAATGTTTTTCATTCTATCTCTTGTATATTTTCTTCATAATCTTTGACTTATGAAGTCAACTTCTTATTTTTCTTTTTTAGAATTCTCTAATTTTTATTGGACACATACCAACTCAAGCCTTAAACAATAATCATCTCCTTCTTCCTATTTTTCAAGGATCAAGTGAAATATCACCCCACAAAAGTGGAGCCACCACTAGAGGATATCATAACTTCCTTTGTCATGAAACTAACCTCATCTCCTACATCATTATGATCAGATTCAATCTCTGAAACACACCTATCAACTTCACTACTTGCATTAGAGGAAGAATCCTCTTTCTTAGTATATAAACTCTTCTTGTTCTTCTTCATGAATTCATTATTCTTGAACCCTTTCTTCTTCTTATCAAACATTTGATTTTTCTTCTTATGATCACTATAATTTTCATCATTTCTTTTCTTATCATGTCTATGAGGACACTTAGAATAAAAATGACCTTTTTTACCACATATAAATAATTAACAAGGAATTTTACCCTTGTACTTACCAATTCCAAGTTTCATTCTTCTAGAAACCATGGCACATAGCTCTTCATCATCAAGATCTAATGTGGTATCTTCATAATTTAACATTTTTTTTCCTTAGCCATCTTCTCCAATTTGAATAATATCTCTTTCTTATCAGGTTTATAATTAGTTACTCTTATCTCATAGGTTATGAAATTTCCATGTAAATCATTCATCTACAACTGATTCAAATCCTTAGATTCTTCTATGGAAACACTTTAGAGTCAAATATTGAAGTTAAAGACCTCACCACCTTTTGAACAATTACTTCCTTTTTTTACTTATTTTCCTAACCCTTTCATACTATTAATAACCTTATCAACTCTAAGAAGATATGATACAATAGACTCATCATGACCCGTCCTAAGAGATTCAAATTGATTTATGAAAGTTTGAAGATTTGAAATCATTACCTTTAATTCACCATCATAAAGAATTTGTAGTTTTTCCCATGCTTCCTTTGCATTTTTTCAATGCATCACTTTTCCCATATCATATTCTCCAAGTCCACTTCTGATGGCATAAAAATATTTTAATTTATTGGTATATTCCTTATTTTTTTCTTCAATACTTGGAGGAGTTGTAGGAGGAGTATAAGCATGCTCCACAACATCCCAAACATCAAACCATTGAGCCATGATGAATGAATTTATCCTCAAGCTCCAAAAACCATAATTCACTCCATCAAACAATGGTGCCTTTCCAATGACTAAGCTACTCAACATATTGTGATTCAAAGGTCTCCTTTCAAGATGTCAAAATTCTCCAAAAAAGGACCTTCTCTGATACCAATTGCTATGATAAAAATGGACTAAGAAGGGGGATGAATAAGTCCTTACAATAATTTTAATTTAGATTAGATCTGATTATTCAAAAAATCATAAACATTCAACCATCCATTGATGTGTACACACAACAAATAATCACATGTGCAAGAACCATAAGAAAGATAATCAACAAAAGACACAAGATATAAGTGGTAAACTCTCAAGGGAAAGAAAACCCACTGAAACAAAATCTTATATTTATATGTTTCAAGATTTAGTTATGCACAAACCCCAAAAGGAGAACCAACCCATAATTTAGTAAAGAAACAACCCTAAAAGGAGCACCAACCCCTTATTTTTTGAAGAAACAACTCCACAAAGAGGCTAAAAACCCACAAGATGATCAAAACACCCACTTAACCACTTTATGAATATATTGATCTCTAATTTTTTTCTTCTCCACAAGTGATGGATATCACTTGGTATCAGCTCGCACTTCTTAAAATCTTCACTCAAAACATATGTGTCCAATCCTTCATGAACAAGATCTTCCTTCACTTCTCAAACCTTCAAACACTTACACATATACTTGTTGATCTTCCTCAACCTGCAACACACTTTATTCAACCTCAATTCATGCTTCAACACCTAAAAATATATCACACCCAGGTCACACACCTTGCACACACACAACTAGCTTACAAAAACACCCAAAACCATGCTTTTATAAGCTCCTCTTGATTTCAAATTCAAAAAAAAACCTTTTCCCTCATGTGGATCAACCCATAAATAAATGAAGTATAAAAAATTTGAATTACAATAGTCACAAGTGACCCAAGTAAGTTGTCCTAGCTAAAACCCTTATTATATGTGCCAAAAATGGCTCAAAACCCCATGGCCACAAAGATAAAAATTTCCTTACATTAAAATCATACACAATCATGGCCCATAAATCATTACACATGATTAAACTATCATATAAAATTCATACATGGTTGCAATTTATCTCAACCAATCAAATTATTTCATTTAATGGGCCCAGTACTCTTTGTATTTATCAAAGTTTTTGTTTCCTTCACCCTTCAGCACCCTGGAAACTTCATTATGCCTCAAAATCACATAAACTCAACCAAAACCATGCCATGTGACCACTTGATGTAAATTACAGAACATTTATAACACTTATAAGAAAGTTATATGTATTGAATCAACCACCTACTCAAACCACAACCACATTTGTCTTCATCAAATCAACCTACCAAAACTATTGTTTCCAAAGATTAGATCATAAAATTTTTATATGAATAATAAATGTCTATAAGTGGATTCATTGGATTCAAAATTCATACCTCTTCACATTATAGGTGATATAAATCATCACGTAATCCATCTCCTACTTCAAACAACTCAAAGAATTATGAAAAGTACATCCTATCCTGCACTAGCAATAACCTTCTTGTCTAGGGATTGACCTAGAAACAATATGAAAAACACCTCATCATGAGACAAAGCCTTCTTAGGGGAAATGGTAGTCACATAAATCATGCATTATAAACATCATCAATCACAACATCAGCACAACAATCAACATGAACAACAGGCACAATGCAACATTTACACATATGCTCTCACCCTAGGTTCATCATCATCACTTTTTTCACTTCCTCTTCTTTAGCTTCCATGCTTTTCCTTTTCTCTTAGCATGCCTTTCACCATATATTTAAATGGTTATCAGGTACACATATATTAATCTAATTTATGTTATTAAGCATCTTCTCAACAACATAAAGTGGGGGAAAATGTATCTATCTAGTCCTGATCACATACTACTATTCATATGATTCTTAAGTAAGAAAAGTAATAATTAACCCATGTATTTTTGCCTCTTTGCTTTCTTTCTGTTATCCTTCTTGGTTTTACACACCTTCTATCCTAGACTATATTTTCATCCTTTGACAATTCTTATTCCGGAAACTAGCACCCAACCGACACGCTAGCTGCCAGGCACCCTCATCCCCTTTGGGTGATCCCAACCTCTTTACACTTTACTCATGCCTTTTGGGTCCTTTCTAGCCATTTGGGCATCTTATTTTTTTGGTAGTTAGCATTTCCAGGGTTAATTATGAAATTCAAGAAAAGGAATCATATAAATATAAAGTTATATAACCATAATAAAGAACCAAACACTAAGCATTAGCTATCACCACCTAAGGTTGCATTCAAAGGCCATTACAACAACACTCAAACATCCATCTAGCATCCACACACAAGGGCAAGGGAATGATTCTTTTGCATACACTTCATAGGAGGGGAAGTTGATTATTTCATACACACATATACTTACATTTCTTACATCTAGCTACGTGTTTGCTATTAGTGTGACATGCATAAGACCCACCAAGGGCACAATTCTACACACATATACATTAAACTACATTGGGTATGAGATGTAGTGAAATGCTTAGTCGTACGATCAATTGTTTGACATATGAGGATAGTCTGAACCCTCATTTGTATTTTTTTATTTTTGGGATTTAATACGCTTTGGGTTTTTATAGGTCATTTCTTCATTGCAGGTTACGAAGCAACATTTCCCACTGTAATGTGAAATACTAGTGACAAGAAGAGAAATACAACAAACATCTTGTGACCCTCCAAAACTAGTTTCCGTAGCTTTATAGCATACACATGCACCCTTAGGAGGTCTCTAACGCCTTTGACACCCCTACTTTGGCCTAGGCGCCCCATTCCAGTATATTCTGACACCTATGAATTTTTTTGGGATTCATTGCGACATTTTACACTTCAGATTTTCTAGTTTATCAGTTCTATGCACCTTCGGGATCATAGCGAGACAACAAAGTATTTATTCCTTCTCATTTGCACTTAGGGATTTTTATCTTAATTTTTTATTTTCTTGGGTCTATTATGTACTTAATTTTTATATTCAACACTATTACATAACATTAGAATTAGGAATTTATTTATCCAATATTTTCTTAATTAGGGAAAGGTCAACTTCAACACAAATGTATTTATGAGGCCAAGCATTGAGGTTCCATGAAAACAACTCACCCTACAGAGGAGGCAATTTGGTACAGAAAGTGGATAAATGGAAATGGAAGAATAGGAAACTTCACCTAAACGGGAACCTTGAGATCCACATGTTCAAAAACAACAAAATATTTGGTCCAAGGAGAGAGGACCAAAATTCAATTACACATGTACCAAGTGGCATAACTGATTCAAGATAGTCAAGGCGCATGAGATGGATCAGAAAAAAAGAAGAGTAAGAAATATTTGGTCATGTTCTACACTCTTTCGAGTTCAAGTTCAAATCAACCCCTAGCCAGCAAGAGAGAGTGCTTGTCAATGCAGTTCAACATGGGAAGAACCATGGAGAACAACAAGGTAAAAACCTGAGACCTCCTCACTTATATGTCTCATTGATTATTGGAAACAAATTGGTGCACAATTATATGATTGATTATGGGGCTAGTAGTTTTGTGATGCCCAAATAAATAGTTGATCAGTTGGGTCTCCAATATGAGGTCATCTCTAGAGGAGTAGTCCAATTAGATGGGACAACAGTGACCACTGTGGGAATCATCAAAGATCTGATTCTCACTCTACACACTTTCCCTAATGTGACTGTTTTGTAAAATGTGTCAATCATAGACTTGTCACCACATTTTGCCTTGTGTCTATCCAGGGACTTCACTGCCAAAATTGGAGGCTACCTATCTATTCATTGGTCACATATACTCTTTAGGAAAAGGTATGGAGTGAAGGCCACAATCAGATCTGAACCTATTGTTGATTATCATATTGAATCCTATGTACCTATCCCGATCAATACCAATTACTCAGCTTTTGATCAAGAGGACCTCGTAAGCACTTCTAAAGAAAATACCAAGGTGGGATGTATCCCAAACTTGACTCTCGATGATTGGTCCAACAAAATCCATGATTTTGATCCCTATAGGGAGATGGAAGAATCTGCGCTAGGTGTCTACTGCCTATATGAAGAGAATCAGCCTCTTCCTAACTTAATCAAGCTAGAATACAAGGATGACAATGAGATATGGAAATTTTTCTTTGATGGCTCAAGGAATAGACAAGGAGCTGGAGGAGGAGCCATGATTGTGTCCCCTAGAGGTATGATATATTATTCAGCCTTCAGATTCCAATTTTTTTGCTCAAATAACACTACTGAATATGAGTCTTTAGTCCAAGGTCTTCATTGGGCAAGGAAGCTGGGAATCAAGAACTTGCAAGTATTTGGTGATAGTGAATTGGTTGTCAATCAAGTCAGAGGACTAAATGTCATCAAAAATGACCTAATCAAGAACTACAAGAGTAGGGTATGGAAACTCATGGAGTATTTTGAGGCCTTCAGTATCATGTCCATACCTAGGAAGGAGAATGAAGCTGCTGACAGACTTGCAACAGTCGGGGCAACTTTTGATGTGGTTGACAACATCAAAATAGGAAAAGAACACTCACATATCCATGTGGTTGTGAGGCCAGTAGTGCTAGATAATAATACATTCTGGTAGGTGTTTGAGAATGATCAGCAGATCATTAACTTTTTGTAAGAAGAAGGTGAATTCTCAGCTAGAAACCAGAGCATACTAGAGCAGCAGTACGGGAATCAGATAATACAGCTACATACAAACAAGCTTCCCAAAGGCTTAGTGACACTGGAATCCATTTTCAGTCCTAATGATTAGTTCAGAAATGATAAGGCTAACATGCAGATCAAAGGAGAAGATTTATAGTCAATCCTAGTTGGAGAAGACAAAACACTTCAAATTGGCAAAGTGGCCACTGAGCAAGAAAGGTATGAATTCATACAACTTTTCCAATAATTTCCTTATGTGTTTTCTTGGAGTTATGAAGACCGAAGAGGGTTCAATCCCAAGCTAGCACAACACACAATAGAACTAGATCCAACTCCTCATCCCATCAGGTAGAAGTAGAGACCAGTCAACCCACATATTGAGCCTCTAATGAAGAAGGAATTGAACAAGCTGATAGAGGCAAGAATCCTATTTCCAATCAAACACTCAAGCTATGTTATGAATCTGGTCCCAGTCAGGAAGAAAAATGGAAAAATCAGGTTGTGTGTTCACTTCAGAGATTTGAAAAGAGCCTCCCTCAAAGATCACTACCCACTCCCTTCAATGGAGCAGATCTTGAAAGTAGTGTATGGTTCAGAAAGGTTCTCCCTCCTAGATGGATACTCAGGGTACAACTAGATCATGGTAAAAGAAGATGATCGATTCAAAACAGCTTTCACTACCAAATGGGGCACCTATGCCTATAGGAAAATGCCATTTGGATTATCCAATGTCGAAGCCACTTTTCAAAGGGCAATGGATATGGCATTCAAGAGGTTGATCAACAAAATAGTGTTGATCTATCTGTATGACATTACATTGTTTTTAAAAATGTTACAGACCACCTTTTCTATCTAAGGCAGGTGTTCCAACGATGTAGGAATTTTGGGGTGTCACTGAACCCCAAAAAAATCATATTCTTGGCCCATGAAGGCAAGCTTCTAGGCCATATCGTATCAAACGAAGGATTGGTGATTGACCCAGAAAAATTTCAAGCAATAAGAGCATTGCCATTTCCAAGTCACAAGAAGGCTCTTCAACGCTTCTTGCGAAAAATAATTTTTTCCGCAGGTTTGTTCCAAACTTTGTTGCCCTTGTTAAGCCAATAATGTTTATGCTAAAGAAGATCTTAACAATTAGGTGGACATATGAAGGAAAAGAAATTTTTGAGGCTATCAAAGAAGCCATATCACAAGCTCCAACTCTTGTGAACCCATATTTTTCCAAAGACTTCTTATTGTACGCCTTTGGTGGAAGCGACATAATTTCTACAATCTTGGTGCAGCAAAACAAAGAAAGTACAGAACAGTCAATTACTTTCTTCAGCTAGAGTCTAGAAGATTATGAGGTGAGGTACTCCTTCATTAAGAAGCAAGTCCTGGCAAGTGATCAAAGGATTGAAGAAGTTTAAGCATTTGGTTTCAAACAACAAAATCCAACTATTAGTCTCCCATGCGGGAGTTAAAGAATTCCTTATTAGCAAGGACCTGAATGAGAAGCGTGTAGGATGGATCACCCATGTCATGGAATATGACATTGAGATCAAGGTCACCAAGCTGGTCCTTGGGAAGGGGTTGTGTGAACAACTAGCCTTAGTTTAGCAAGATGAAACAAATAGTGAAAAGGAGGTTGTTTTTGTTCTATGAGATGATCAAGAAGAAGGGAGAGATTATGTACCTACTCCTTGTTGGACCCAAGACGTGGTGCACTTCCTTCAAACATGCCTATGTCCTCATGGGATGGGTAAAGTAAAAAGGAGACATTTCAAGTTACAGTCCATCTCATATGTTCTTATTGATGGTGTCTTGTTCAAAAGAGACATCAATGGCATTCTACTGAGATGCATTGAGATAGATTAGGTGGAGAGAGTGCTACAAGAATTCCATGTTGAAGCAACTGGAGACCATTTTTCTCCAAGAGTGACAGCACTCAAAATCATAAAAGCGGGATATTATTGGCCCAGAGTGTTTAGTGACTGCTACACATGGATCAAAAGGTGCAAGAATTATGCATTTTTCAAAGGCAAGGAAAGGTTAGCAACACTTCAATTGCACCTAATCTCAGTTGACCAACCTTTCATGCAATGGGGATTGGACTTCATTGAATTCATCAATCCAAACTCAAGCCAAGGTCACAAATGGATCTTGCCAGTGACAGATTATTTCACCAAATGGACTGAGGAAGTTGAACTCAAGGAAGTAAATGAGTCTAGTATCATGGATTTCTATGAAGCGATAATGACCAGATTTGGAGTGCCAGCCACCATCATATCAGACAATGCATTAGCATTTATAGGTTCCAAGATCATAGGATGGGCTGTTAAGAATGGGACTTATTTGAGTACTTCATCAAACTATTACTGTCAAGTTAATGGCCAGGCTGAGTCCACAAACAAGAACCTACTAAAGATCATCAAAAGAACTCTTGATGAGAATTAGAGGACCTGGCACACAAAGCTCAAAACAACCTTATGGGCTGATAGAATAATGCCCAAGAGATCTATAGGAAGCTCTTCATTTAAGCTCGTCTATGGGAAAGAGGCAGTGTTGCCTATATCACTTGAGTTGATAGCATTGGAGCTCATGAAGCAACTAGAGATGTTTGAATTTGGACCAATGGAGGCCAGGTATGTAGAGTTGATAGAATTATAAGAAACCAGAGAGCATGCTCTCCAAGCAATAGAGAAGAATCAGGATTCGATCAAGAAATGCTTTGACAAGAAGACAAAAGTAAGGACCTTCCAGGAAGGAGACCTAGTTTTGAAATGGGATGCAGATCAAGAAAAACCAAGAAGGCATTCCAAATTTGATGCCATCTGGAGTTTCCCCTATATGATCACAAGATGCAAAAGTAGCAATGCTTTCCATTCATCAACATTTGAGGGTGAAGAGTTGCAGATTCTAGTAAATGGGATCTATCTTAAACACTGCTACTAAAAGGGGAGTTCTCACCCTGTACATATTAGTTTAGTTTTCTCTTTCCTCTAAGTGTTTATGCACATTGTCTTATTGTAGTGTAGATTTATTTTCTTCTAAGTGCTTTGTACACTCTGCATGTTCCATTTGGAGCATGTATGATTCCAAATTGTGTATATAGTGTGGTGTTATTTTGTTGCTCTCATGTAGTGTTTGGACTTGGCATTTGGTTAAGATTAGTTTTAGTTCTAATGGTTTTCCAAGCGGCCCAGGGGTCATTTTTCAAAGTTTAGATCAGTAGCAGGCTATCACTCATGACTCCATGCCCAACAGATATGACAAGGCAATTGGTCTTTTCATCTCGCAAGCATATACGCCCCATGAGTCACCAAATTGTCATCCATATTTCACCCCCATGCCAAATATTGGATCAACCACGATCCCACATAGGAGGAAACAGAGTCAAAAGGTAGATAGAAAAGGGCTTCAAAATTGGCTAAGTATAAAGGTGTAAGAGGGGAATTCCAAGTGTCAGTATGGCGTTGATTCAAGGGGTAAAAGTTATAAAATGGCCCGCAACTCTGCCCAAGGAAAAATTCAGCATTTGGGCCCGAGTCAAAGCCAAAGTGGGGAATCGGAAGAAAGGGAAAAAGATAAATTACAAACCTATAGGCCCAATTTTTGTTCTAATCTGGCTACCACGAGTCCGATATCAAAAAGGGACCCATTTTTCAAGTTTTTTTCCCACCCTCCTATATAGACCCAATACAAACTTTAAAGGGGCATATCTTTCGACTCAGGGATATAATATTGCAAATCTAATGCCTTTGAAAAGATATCAGCCTCACCCATGCCATGGAGGTCTGAAACTTTAATTTTGAGTAGGTTAGGTGAAGGAAAATGGAGGAAACATCTTCAGGATTTCAATACAGGATTTGTTTACCTCAACGACCATATCAAATTTGATCAAGGCACTAAACCAACGATTGATGCAGTAAATATGGATTTGGGGGGAAATTCTTCCTCTTCCTTCAAGGCACTAAACCAAGGATTGATGCAAGTATAACCTATGGATTTGGGGGGAAATTTTATCAGAAGCATTAATAGCAGTGGTTCAAGTTCTAACCTACTCTTTTCCCGCTTCTCTCTCTCTCTCTCTCTCTCTCTCTCTCTCTCTTCTCTTTGATAGAATCTATAAAAATGGGGGAAGGATTCATTGTAAAGGGTTGGACAATCTTGTTTTGTATGCTCCCTTCTCCTTCTAGCAAAGGGATCTAATGGGGTTCAGGCCTTTTATAAAAATTACATTACGTTTCTGCCTCTTTGCTACTTTGTAATGGACTGTATCAATCTACATAGCAATAAAAACACATATGTGATCGATTTTAGATCCTTTCTTGTTTCTTTTTCTTTCATTTGGTCTCCCATTACATATTTGGCTATCTTTTCTTGTTTATTGTATGATCTTGTTGTTTTGTGTCTATCAAGAAAAATAATTTTTCATCATTCCTTTGGTGCATCACCTTGTTAGTTTAGTCATTTCTTATTTCTTATCTCTTTTATCTCCTAGATCTCCTTGGCAAGTTTTACATTAGGTATGCTGAGTAACCCTCTGCAGTGCTCCCATGCATGCACCAACTTGAGGTAATAGAGGGGGAGTTACTATTCCCAAAATGGAAGTTTTTCCATTTTGCACAGGGCCCACGCCTTGGGGCAAGTTGACATGTGTATGAGAATCATCACCAAGTGAGTGTGCCCTAGAATGACAGTATGATCCTACGATCTCATTTGGGGGGTGCTGTGATTCTGCACTAATGACAATGGAATATAGAAAACACCCCCCTCTGTTATTAACTTAGGATGAGGCGGAAGTTACAAAGAAGAAATGGGTCTTCTAGTAAGCTTGATGATTTCTTCTTCTATGTACAAGACAGAAAGAGGTCCCTAGATTTGAAGGAAATCCATAGTTAGAAAATCTTTCATTTAAAAGAGAACAGATTTCACTCTCTACATCTAGATAAACATGCCATATATGGGTGTTTTATATTATTAGGATTTAATTAGTTAGAATATTTCAAATTTGCAATTTCTCATATTACCAGAAGAAGAGAGAAAAAGAGGGATTTCATTAGTGTAGTGCAGAAGATCACTTTATTTACGGATTCTGAAAATATAAAAGCATAGGTTAGTTCCCAGATTCAATTAGATGATAACATCCTATTTTCTGGACTAAAGAATATTATATATTTTCAATTCATGCCATTACGGTCCCAAGGACAAGAACATGACATTATGCAAGTGATCCTCTAGTACCACAAACCAAATGGTCTAGAAACTCACGAATATAGATACGGGACTCCATAGTCTTGTCCTTAGAACACCATCTTGACATACGTCTGAGAAAATTCCAAAGAACTCAAAGGTAATGCCAATGTGGTAGAATTCCTACATTTAGTTCTAGACTACACCCACAGGAGGATGTCCAAAATTTGAGGGAACATAACAAGGACCACAACAACTAATAACTTATGGATCCAGCGATCTGAGGGTCCCACAACCAAATGCAAGAGTTACTCACGAAATATGGACACAAATGTCCTGTACACGCGTTGGATTCCATACAAACCGTCACACCCAACAAAAAAGATGATAACTCCTCTGAAACACCTCTAGATGGATGAGGAAGCTCAACAATCCATCACATTTTGGAACACTCCTGCAAACCGGATCTGAACATAAGGTCAGCCTAGATTCTCGCTCCCAATGACCCTGTCTAGACAAATAGATGAGCAAATCTCAGATTGGTTTCCCAATGAAGTCTACAACCAATAAATAGGATATCACACTAGAAGCTTGATATTGACTGTGATTCTTGTGTGTTTCCATGAGTAGGAGACTTTCTGATCCATCTTATCTGACCCATCTAGGTTAGACAACATTTCATTGCAATTGATGAGAAGATATCAGATTGTGAGTTGAAGACATTGTATTGCTCTTCACAACATATAGATACCATTTATGCACACTCCTCGTCACTAGAATATTTCAAGCTAGCCATTGTAATCAGTCCAACTTTCATCACACATCTAAATTGAGGACGACCTGAGTCAAGTGCAGTTGACAACAATGCGTGGCATTTTCATCTGATAGGGTCTCCATAAAGGACTGAAGAATGATCCAGACATGTGACAATGATCTAATTGTGCCAGTGAAACCAGTAGAGAACGAGAGTACATGTTTGCACATGTGAACATACATATGTGGTCACAGGAGGGTGCTTAACAGTCCTATGTAGAAGACGATGATCTGAGTGGGGCAGGACTTAGGCCAAACAGGAAGGGCTAAGTGAACCTCATGTAGATGAAGTAACGTTCATGGAAGTAGGTCATGCTGAATATAGGAGAACAAGGTGTTGAGTGTGCCTAAATGATCCTGAGAGGCCCAAGAGGCTTAGAGTAATGTTTTAATTGGTGCAAAATATATCATGAAGAATAGGCTTAAGAAATGGTTTGCATGGTGGAACACCTTTACGAGTGACAAATTTGTTATTGTGAATGGGAACTTGATGCACAAGTATGATTCATAAAGGGATGGCTCAGGTGGTGCCAGAATTGCCAAAAGAGACATAAGACGTGTTGTCCAACAACCTTCATTTAATATGAAGCCAATGATGACACAAGCATGGTAAGAGATTGGTGTACTATAACATGGAGGCCTAGTGGTCCATAATGACAAGCTTGCACAATCGGGTTGCTTGTGAATGCATGGTCGAAACCCTGTGAAAAATTTAAAATTGTGAATCTATTGAGTTTGCAATGGGTATTTTCGGGAAGGGTATTATGGTCAATAGATACCAAATTATAAGCTTTTCTTTCTAAGCTAAGGTAGTGGACCTTGCTTTTTGACGTGCGAACACCAAGAACATGATACAGAGATAGTATGTCGTGTGAAAAATTGACAAACTTTGTCATGTAAGCCATGTTGAGGGGTTGAAGCTTTCCATTAAAAGTGATCATTGGAACTTGAGTAAGGGGATCATAGTGTGGAAGAATGTATTATGATGAATGAAGGGAGCTCTATCTGAGTTGTACTAGGTGAGAAGTTTCAATTGACGCATAGGATCATTAGGAATAGGAAGGGAGGTGCACTAGGAGTATTGATTGGTGTCAATATGGCCATCATTACAAATAATTGTAGATGACTTAGAAGATATATGCAAGGGGCCAACAATGCCTAGTAGATTCATATTCAAAAATCTTAATGTACTATTTATATGGTTCTCAATTGATTCTAGGATCATTTGTAATTAACCCCAAAAAGAAACATAATTATCAACATATGCATTATCACTATCAAAAAAATGGCGAGAAACAGTAATTAGGGTTCCATTATCACACTAGGGCACATATCATCCATATTTTTGCAAGCAATAATTTCATAAATACTGCATAAGTATACAAAGAAGCTACATTAGTGTTATCATTTACTATAGTACAGGGGGAGAGGTTGGAGAAATGGTCATGTCAGTAGTGGGTGGTGAGGAAAAATTTTCAAGGGTATGTATGGGGGAAACGATGCAATAATCAGGACTTTAGAGATCATTAGAAGCATATGCTTGAAATGCAAGGAGTGGTTAGATGACATGGGGATCATATATGGTATTTTGCATGAGGGAACACATTTTAGATTATTTTTAGGAGTTGTAAAAAATTGGTTGCATGATAATAAAGTTCATAGGGTGATCTGTGTGATAGTACCTTTTATTAGCCATAAGGGATTTGGATCCTAGTGGTAAGGAGTTTAGTTATTGTTAGAATGACTACTCGTATCTCAGACAGGTTTTCACCAAATTATTTAATCTAAATAGAATTAAATCTTATTTCAAAGTAACTAATACAACAAATGATATTCAATTGGTAAAATGCAACAATATATAAGCAATGAATATTTGATAATGTAAAACCCTAAGCACACAAGAGAAGAATGTCATGACTTAGTTGATCTCGAGTGATCTAGAAGTGATTACAACTTTCAAAAGGTTGGATCTAGATGGAAATGATGTCACAATGGCTTTACAGAAAGTTTAAGACTCTGAAGTGTGTTGGACAAAAGTGCCCACTGGAGGTCAAGAGTGTCTAGGCAAGTTAGTGTTCATTCTAGGTGCTAGTGACTATGCAAATATTTAGGATCTGATTTTTCTGGGTCTAAAGGTCCTCACTCCAATATTTTCTTTGGCACTCTGACTTTGTTGTTAGGGTTTTTAATACACATATTGAAAGAGGTTTTAAAACCCACAAGCGAGGATCACGAGGGACGATGTGCACATCAACGGACATGTGAATAGCAGCGTGAAGAGATCTCAGGAGAAGTAAGCATCAACTAAATGTGCATGCAAAGATTTGAAACACGGGTAGAACCTGGTTAAGCCATAAAACTCTCCTCTATCTCATAGATCAAATGGGGTGTACATATAGGAGGTGCTGAGTAACCCCCAGTGCTACAATCATGACAACTAGAGTAGAGGGGGGGTTACATTCCAGAATAGAAGTGTAACTCCTAATGATGCATATGACGCATATAACACACTGACGCACTGTCGACTCGGCGCAGAATCTCATAGATGGGAGCCCTAAATGACACGGGGACCTAAAACTCACGTCGGCCCTCCAAGTAGCAAATATTCAACCAAGGTAAAAAATCGGGGCTCAAAAAGGGCTAAGTATAGAAGTTTTGGCAGAGAAGGCCACGTGTCCAAGCGGCACTTCTCCAAGGGAAGATCCAAAAAATAGAGCTCAACCAGTTTGCCACGTAGCCCAGGGTCCCAAAAAAGTAAGGTAAAGATACGTGTCCCAGGTCAAAGCTGGGCCATCGGGGGGAAAGTTGGTTTTCTGCCCCTTGATATCCCAAAAGGTGTTAAAAGTTACAAAACAGGCCGCAACTCTGCCCTAAGGAAAAAAGTCAGCGTTTGAGCCCGAGTCAAGGCCAAAGTAGGGATTTAGAGGAAAGGTGAAATTTTTCCTTTTGTCAAAAGGTACAGAGGTAAAAATTGAAGCACACCTCCCTAGGAAACCAAAGGGTGCCACGTATCTAAGCGGGACATCGGGGCCGCAGGGTTTTTTTTTTGAGTTTTTCAGTTTTGCAAAAAAGAGGAAAAAGATAAATTATGGACCCGCAAACCTGATTTTTGTTGTAATCTGGCTCCACGTGTCCCATATATAAAAGGGGATCCCATTTTTCAATTTTTTTTCCCACCCATTTGTAAGGACTCGATATAAACTTTGAAGGGGCATATCTTTCGACTCAAGGCTAAAATATTGCAAATCTGACACCGTTGGAATCCCTCGGCCTCGCCCACACCATGGAGATATGAAACTTTAAGTTTGGGGAGGTTAGGTAGAGGAAAATGGAGAAAAACATCTTCAAGGCCATTAATGCGGGATCCATCTGCCCCAACAACCAGATCATACTCGACCTGTTCCGTCGTTTCCTCTTTCTTCAAGGTGCCGAACCAGAGATTGATGTAACCAAGGTAGATTTGGGGATAGATTTTGTAGGAGACATTAATAGCAGTGGTTGAGCTTTGATCTGCTTTTCCCGCTTCTCTCTTTTTCTTTCTTCTCTCTGATTGAAACTATAAATAAAGGGTCGAGACTCATTGTAAAGGGTTGAACATTCTTCTGTCTTGTAGGCTCCCCTTTTCTTCTAGCAAAGGAACTCGTGGAGTTTTTAGAACCTTTCACTAGACTGTACAATACGTTTCTTGCCTTTTGGCCACTTTTGTAATGCATTGTATCAATCTGCAGAGCAATAAAACACGTGTCTGTTAATCAATTTTAGATCCTTTCTTGTCTCTTTTGCGTTGCATCTGTTCTTTCATTATAAATTTGGTTACCTATGCTTGGTTATTATATGCATTTTGTTGGTTTGTGTCTATTCCGAAGCCAATGTCCATCATTCCTTTGGTGCATCACCTTGTAGTTTAGTTGTTTCTTATTTCTTATATCCATTTCTATCCTTTTCTCCTTGGCAAGTTTTATATTAAATAATACAAATAGATCCTTTGCAACTTCTCGCGTATGCACCTAAATAGAGGAATAGGAACTAGCCTTTAACCTGGAGAGCTTTTCCAATTCTGCAAAGTCCCACACGTTGGGAAAAGCTCAATGTTGTGCAATCACACCAAATGACTCTACCTTAGAAAAGCAGACCTACATAACTCATTTGGGGGTGTTGTGATTTCACACTAACAGTTTCCTAGCAGTTCTGATTCCCCAGAGAGCTGCTAGAGGCACAGAGTAGTGGTTAGTTTATTTACCCATGGGGCCAACATATGCTGCAATAAGATGACTCTTCTGATTTTTTATTAGACCGCCTCCTCTAGCTGGAAAAGCGTTGGCTTTGGAGGCACCATCAAATTTCAGCTTATACCAGCCTTCAAAAGGGGGAATCCATTATACAGTAGTCCTGTCAATGCTTTGAATGGGGGAAATACACTACTGTATATCAATATTCCATGCCTTAAGATATATGAACTCCCCCTATGGATATATGGGATTTTTAGAAGGTTTAAATTTAAACATATTTTCTTTTACAACCATTGTGATTTCGTTGAGAATACTTTTAATACTCCTATTAGTATCTCTGAAAATGATTGAATTGACAGATTTCTAGATTCTCTAGAAGGTGTGAGGGAAAATCATTTTCCATAGCCAGTGAAGAAGAGCATGCTTAAAAGGAGGTTTCCATTGTATCCATGCTTGTGTGACATCTTCTGGAAAATACCATTTGACTTTAAACCTATTAAAGATGAGATTCCATAGAGAACTAGCAACTAGACAGTGAAGACAAAGATGTTGGATAGTTTCATTATCCATCTTATAGTGATATCATCTATTTGGCATGGTAGGCACCCTCTTTTGATGAGGTTGTATATGGTAAATATTCCTTTATTGAGCATGAAGCAAAAGAATTGATTGATTTTCTGGGTAAGATCTTTGAACCACATATTGTTCCAAGGGAAATTACTGATAGGTTCATTGGAAAACCATTGATATCCTGATCTCACCAAATAGTTAACTTCAAATGAAGAAACGTAATTAAATTCATAATGATTTTGGGTTTGACTAATGGGTATGAGGTTCAAAGTGGTTTGAAGTTCTCCAAGAAGCTCCTTTTGAATTGGTGTAAAGGCCTCATGGTTTTTCCAATGTAGTTTGACATCAGTGTTTTGAATATAGTCACAGACCTGCTGTCCCAATGTTGCAGTAAAGTTGTCTTTTAGCAGATCCCAGTGTTCATTATTTGAAATTGTGTTAAAGTCATCCCAGCTATCTTTCAAAAATCTTATGCTCTCCCCTGTGCCCAGTTTCCATTTGTATCGTGTAGCTAGCTCTTTCCTGATCTTGACGATAATGTTCCAAAAAATAGATCCCAATGATTGACTAAAATTATTAAATTAGTCCATATTAATTCCTTGATTTAGATATTTAGCTTTAATGAGATTGTTCCACGGTTGTTCCTCCTTCACAAGTCACCACCCCATTTTATAGACAAAAGCATCATTCATGGTATGATTTTTTTTATGCCAATGCCTCCAACATTTTTTTTGTTACATGCCTTGTCCTAAGCCACCAAGTGCATCCTATTTTTATCTTCAGTTCCTATCTAGAGAATTTTTTTTGTATACTTTCAATTTTTTTCACAGCAGCCACTAGAACAAAGAATAATGACATGATGTAAATCGATAAATTTTGAAGTGTGCTTTTAATAAGAAGGAATTTTTCTAGCACTTGAAAGGATAGAGCCCTTCTAACTAGTAAGATTTCTCTAAAACCTGTCTAACAAGGTATACCACATGCTCATTTGAATCTTGTTAGTGCTAAGAGGAAGACCAAGGTAGATAGTAGGTAAAGAGTTAATTTCACAACCCATGATTTGTGTAATTTTCCTTTATCTTGCATGAGGAGTATTGAATAATTATAAATATATTTTATCAAAATTGATTTGTTTCCCCAAAGCTTCTTTGTATAGTTACAAAATATGCTTCATAGTTATGGATTCGAGGATAGAGGCAAGAAGGAGTATGATTATGTCATCAACGAACTACTGATGGGAGACCACGATGTCAAAAGAAGAGGGTCTGAATCCTTTAACGTAGCCCAAATATATAACTCTATTGATTCTACGACTGAGGTTATCCGCCATGATGATGAAAAGTATGGGAGATATAGGGTCACCTTGAAAAATACCATAACTGCTCAGGATGAAATCCATCGGGCTGCCATTAACTATCATTGAGAATCTTGGTGATGAAATAAAGGTCCATATGATCTTTATAAACCGATCATCAAAGGCAATTTTTTTCAAAACTTGATAAAGAAAAGACCAGGAAATTATCTCAAAAGATTTTTTCATATCAAGTTTTAGCACCGTACCTGTTGTTTTTATTTTCTCCATCGAGTGTATGGTTTCATGAACCATAATTAATCCATCTTGAATAAGTATCCCTTTTACAAATCCTCCATGTTGGCTTTAGATTATATTAAGAAGAAACAACTAGATCCTTGAGGTGAGGATTTTGGTGAATATTTGATAGACCACATTGGAGAGAATTATGGATCTAAAATGCTTGAATTCCTTCACCCTCGATTTTTTTGGGGATTAGGATAATAAAAGTGTTATTTATTTCCTTAAGAATTCTACCTATCCTGAAGAATTCATTTACATCTTTGAGTAGGTCATCCGCAAAAATCTCCCAATATTTTTGATAAAATAAAGTAGAGAAACCATCTATGCCCGGGGCTTTGTCTCCTTCTATGGAGAAGACTACTTTCTGGAGTTCTTCTAAGGTAGTTAGTTTAGAAAGAGTGCTAAACTCTTCGGGTCTAACCAGGTTTTTTGGAATAGAGTCTAGCAGTTTGTTAGCAGCTTCTTGAGACAATGGAGGACTGTCATTTATTAGATTTTTGTAAAAATTTACAGCTTCTTATTTGATGGAGTTAGGATTTGATGTTGTAACTCCAACTTGATTTGTAACTTCAAAGATTTTATTATGCTCCCTATGTTTTAAATATTTCATATGAAAGAAATTCATGCTCTTATCTCCATCTTTGAGCCAGATTTCTTTGGATTTAAGCCTCCACTAGGATTATTCCTTTGCACACATGGTATGGAACTCTAATAAGAGAGTTTTTTCATGAGTGTAATCTTCTTGACTCATGCCATAGGCAGCCACTTTGTTTTCCAATTCATCAATGTCCTCTTTGATCTTTTTTTTTCTAATTGAAGATATTGCTGAAAACTCTTTGTTCCAGTCCCTTACTTTTCTTTTGACATTTTTGAGTTTCTGAACAATTATGTATTGAGAAGTTCCTTCCACTTAAATCCCTCAATGGTCAAACCACATTTTTTTAAAATTTAAATGAGGACTGGGTAGGTCTCTCATTAGTTACCATATTCAGGATAATGGGATTGTGGTATGAGGCGATTTTGGGAAGAGATGAGATATGAAAGTCTTGGCTAAGGATCTAATTAGCAGATATGAGTTCTCTATCAAGCCACACCTGGATGAGGTTATTACTATGTCTCTTTTTGGACTAGGTGAAGGGAATTCCATTGATTTTGAGATCTAACATTTTTTCCTGATAAATGGAATCTATAAGATCATCCATTCCAGCAGTGTGGTCCTGAGCTCCACCTCGTTTTTCATAAATGGAGAGAGGGGAGTTGAATTCTCCCATGAGTAACCAATTCTATCCCGAGAAGGAATTTTGGAAAGTTAACAAATCCTTCCAAATTTTTCTTCTACCATGGAGTGTGTTAGGTGCATAGATAACTGAGAAAATCCATTGACATTTGTTGTCATTAGTATGGAAAGAGAGGGACAGATGGGAATGAGAGGAAAGGATGAGCTTACCAGTAACCTTGGAAGGGTCCTAGAAGACCACTATACCTCCTGAAGCACCTCTTGAATCAACTGCAACCCATTCATCTTTTTTCCAAATTTTCTTACAACAGACTTTTAAGTTCTCAGAACTCATTTTAGTTTCTTGAACAACCATAATAGAAGGGTTGTAACTTCTTCTCAAATATTTGAGCATACGTTGTTTTCCACTTCCATTAAGGCCGCTAATGTTATAAGAAACAATCTTCATTGAAAAATGTGAGGAGAGGAGTGGAACAAATGGTCTAGGGAAGAATGAGTTCCATCAGCCAGATCTTTGTTGATCTTCTTTTTTCTTTGATCATTTTTAGAAGGTCTACCCTTTGTAGTATTAGCACATGTATGTGCATGTATGATAGTTGACCTGGTTACCCTTGAAGTGGAATTGGCCTAATTACTAGGATACTTATTCTTATCAAAAAATAGGGCACCGGGTATATTTTTGAACCCTTTAGATTTTTTATTTTTTCTGCATACTAGGGTAAACTGAAGAGATTTTGTGTTGTCCTTTAGAACAAGACTCAAAGCTGGGGTAAGTTCCCCATCCTCATTATAAGGACTAGGGGACTTCAGGAATCCTTCAATGACCTGCATAGAGGGGTGGGAATTAGTAAAGCTACTGAAATTGATTAGTGTGAACTTATTTTCTCCCCTATCAATGCATGTAGGATATAGGATTTGGCCACATTGCATGTTAAGAATATATTTGAAAAGGATCTCACTAGATTGCTCAATATCTTTACTAGGGATGACCTTTGGAGTCAATGACGTATATTCAAGTATGAGATGTTTGGGAGCTGCTGAAGGGCTTCCCTTCTGAGTCTGAGACTCAGTTTAGAAGGGTAGATTTGGAGATGGTATTTCCTCTTGAATAGTCCGTAAATCAATATCTTTAGGGTTTCCACTGTCAGATGGTTACAAAAGGACCTTGATAGTTTGTGAGACTTCCTCGAGCTAAAGGTTAAGGACAACCATTTTTTCCCTTGCAAGCTTAGAATCCAAAGATTCTTCATGTAGATTAGCTTTTTTTACTGGAGTCTTGGGGACCCAGAGAGATCTTCTAGTCGGTTGCTTCTTAGTGGGTGTTTTGAAGGCCATTTCCTTTGGTTGACCTTTCCTTGGTGTCTAACTAATAAATATTGCAATATTTAACATTATCTCATCGTCCCATAATTGAAGAGGGAGGCCAGGAAATTGGCACCAGAGAGGAACAATATTAATGTTCTCTTTTTGGGATCAAAACATGGGTACCAATGTGTGATAAAAAAACCCATATTTCCTAGGCATCAAGGGCCTTCCAAAATAATTGCATCCATGTCTTCTTGAACAGTGAATAAGGAAAATAAAAAACCATTTGACATCGAAGAAACAATTACATCCCGAGAGGAATCCATTTCCTTCTATGCAATCTTATAACAAAATCAATGTTAGGTCTAGGACCCAGAAACTTACCCATAAGCACCATTTGATTCTTCTGGATTTCTCTGTTTAGGAATATTTTCATGATATTGATGCGGCGTATGCATTTATCATCCTTAGAGCATGAGAAAACAGAGGGAGCTAGGGTTCTCCCAATGTATTAGGATCCACATTTTGTCCCAAATAATTTTTGAAGATTCCCAAACATGTGCTTGGTCTGGTCTATATGGGAATAATATGTTTGCGATTATTTTCAATATTTGTTCCACTTTAGTCTGACCCACACTTTTCAGTGAAGAGACCAGCAGACTCTGCTTTGGGTTGCTCATCGGTTGTGGAATCTCCGTTTTTTTTTCTCCATGGGTCCCTCAAGTAATGGTACACCAGGAATCTCTATCACCACTAGGATTTTAGGTGGATCTACAACCAAGCATAGGCTCTCTGACGACACCAGAGAAGTGCCATGGTGGCCGAAATTCAAATTTTCAACTGTTATAAGCGCAGATACCTCACACTCCATTAAAATAGGATTTAAAAATCTTTTAAAAAGTTATATTAAATTATTTTATTATACTAGAGCTATGAACTAGATTTTTGGAGGATCACTTTCTCTACGTGGTACATGGGGGTGCGATTGGGTCCTTAATGTCCATTGAGAAACCCACACTTGGAGCACCCTGCTATGTTTCGCTTGGTCTATATGGAGAAGTTTGACCCCTACCTCAAGGTTTCCCCATGGCCACTTATTGAAATCATCCAATAAAATCAATGAGAATGGAACTTGGGTTGATGATTACAAACTACTTATAACTCACCAATAGCCCAATACCTTGAGTTCCTGCCTTTCACATTGTTACGTGAAAGATCAATGAATGAAAGAGGAGGTAATTGCCCTGATACAGATACGAACTGGGTATATATTATGTTAGGTGATTCCCTCGAAGATTCAAATTTTGAAGTTTTTGAAAGCTTTCAATGGAGTGAGGAATGACTCCACCCTACATCGGTATCCTCCAAAGAAAGGACGATGAGTGAGGAAGAGTGGTTTTGAATGAAAGAAAGGTTACCTATTAGGTTTTGGTTATGTGACAACTCAATGTTGTTCATGTTAGAGTGGTGGAATAAGTTTGAAGGGATTAAACCATTGAGAACAAAATATGAGAGATCAAGGGAAGCTGAGGACAAGACATTCTGAAACAAAACAGGCACTGGTTAGAATGTAAATGAATTACGTGAAAGATGGAAATGAGACAAGTGAGTGAGATTTAGGAGAGACAAGATGGTACTTGAAAGCCCACTATTAGAGAGGTTGAGATGGGTAAGAGTAGAGAGGATGCTAAGGGCATCACCCCAATTCTTAGATGTCTTTTTCAGATTCACTCCACCCATAGGTATTTCAATTTTCTTAGGTTATTTATCCATGTTATGAACCTCCTACTCTCCAAGACATTACCTGAAATATCCAAGTGACACAAGGCTATAATATTTCCCATATTGAGAGGATCTTACCTCCAAATCCAACATGTGACAAGATGAGGAAAGTAAGCCTGTTGAGTTTAGCGAAGCAAGGAGATATGGGAGTATGATCGAAGTGGTTATATCCCAAATCCAAATATTGAAGATGCTACAGTTTGAATAGTGATGGATGAATATTTTTACTCAAATTCTTAATGTTCACTCCATCTTGATGGTAATTTTAATAACTTAGGTGGGTTGATACCACATACCTTAGGCTTGGGATAATTGTTTAGGAACACTACTAAGTGAATGGAATAGAACTGATTTTTCATTCTTATGACTATGGTGTTTTGAATACTTCCAACTTTCCCAATGACTTACAATGACCTCCTTTGATGGATTGATCATGCTACCAGGTACTTGATTGAGTGTTTAAGAGCACTATGAGATACAAATGGAATTGGGATGATTCTTTATTTGTGCATTCATTATGCGACACATGAAAGTAACCTCTTTAGCATTTGTTACTGATCCGTCAATTTTTTTTCACTCCATGGGTATTGTTTTAAAAAAAATTCAGATAATTTCAAAATCTAATTTATTTTTTTTATCAAGAGATTGTTTTGGATTAAATTTTGGGTGTTTTCAAATCCATTATTTTCCATTTTTTCTCTTATTCGATCAATTTCCTTGAAATCTCAATTTTTCATGATTCAAGTGTATTGATTAAAAACCATTAAAATGTGATCTTAAACTTTCATAAATAGATCAAAAGATAATTTAATAATGCATTTCAATATGAATTATGCAATAAAACTAATTTGTGCATTCACTTGATTTGTTTGTGGATAAATGATTTAAAATTAAACTCTTAATGATTTTCTTGTCATTTTCCCTTATTTAATCATCAAATTCCTTTTATACTGAAACTAAAAAAAAGATAACAAATAGAAAATGAAATCACTAAAAATCCACAACTTGATAATGGAGTTCACCCAGATGGGCTACGTCTCGGGATTCACCATAAACGTGAATTGATCTATTAAAATATAATTTGAATTATAATTGTTACCTTCTAAAATTATTAAATAGGTCATTTCACCTACATTTAGAGATTTATACATATTTTCATAATCTGATCGTCTCTCAGAATTCATCTACAATTTCATATGTGGCTCCGCCAAGCTTCCAAGTGTGTTCTTAGTGAAACTGATCCCAAAAATCCATTATACCATAAAACTAAAATCACTTCATGGAAAAATAAATATACCAACTTCTTCGTCTCAAAATTCTAATAATTTCATTAGTTTACTATGAGATCTAGTTTGGTCATCTAGTGCTTCAAAAACTATGTTTTCTGCAAACTGCATGTGGCCCTTACACATTAAAATTAATTAACCACTTAAAATAAAAAAAATTCCCTATGCCTACCACTTACAAGTGGTTGGAGTGTTAGTGAGGCTACCCATATTTTTGTGAGGAGCTCATGGATTCCATCCATGGGAAGGGCTTTGACTTATCCACTTTCCCATTTTAGCCCATTATCCCACATGCATAGGGATTAGGTGGGAATGAATATTTAAAATAAAACCAATGGCATTATAAAGTGGTCTAAAAGACCACTTTTTTTGGCTTATACTCTGCAAGTGGACTAGCCATTAGATTATGTGTTAAATTTAGCTCTTGGTTTGGTTGGAGAGCTATGTGGGTAGTTGACGAGCTGGCCACATGGGCTAGTGAGTTGGTTGCAAAGTAATATAAAAATTTACAAAAATCAAAAGTTTAATCCCACATTAATACTATAATTAAAAAGAGAGGTAAATATATACAAATTTGTGGCATATGTAATATGAAGTAACAATGGAAAAGACACCCCTCTGATAAAAAAGTGTGTCGACCCTGGCTGAGGGCCCTCAACAAGCATATAGTGGGGCTCACCCGTCTGAACACGAGTCTTGAAGATCGGTGTCTGAAACACAAATTTTTCTCAAATATTCATGTGCCAATTTTCATTCCATGATTGGTACACTTAGAAGATGTGGATGTTTCCATGTTAGCTCATACCTGTGCGTAGTCCCTTATGGCCCAAAATTCCAGTAGACGATATCTTTTGTGTATGAGCTCTATTTTTCAGAGTTTTTTATACTGACGAAAATATCTCGAGAATGATCTTCTATACTATAATATTTTGGGGAGAATTTTAGAATGTTTGAACTCAAAAATATACTTTGGATCACACCTCCACTATAAGACACTTTTGGTCCCCAAAACTAAACTCACCCAACTAAACTGCTAATAGGTCCTCTACATATCAAAAACATGCAGAACCCAATTTATAGCATGGTAAGTTTAAAAATTGAAATATATTAAAAATATATCATAGAATTGGATTACTCCAAATAGACAAAAAAATGTCAACACCAAAAAATATGTACAACTAAATTCATGGCCAATACTGGAACTGATATGACAACCAAAATGCCATAATCATCTATTTTTCACTGATCTTGCACCATTGTAAACTATACAAAATGTAACGTATGTAACATTTTTTTAGTGTAATAATTGTACATACTATTTATAGTTCCAGTTTGACAGTTACAAATAACAATAGCCCAAATTGAGGGACTTATAATATGTGTAAGTATCATGCATGGCTACAAAAGTTTGTATAATTATAACAATTAGAAATAGTACCACTGATACATTTGCACAATTGAAACAAAAACATACTCTGAATAAATGTTTTCCAAAATAGACATATGGATCAACTGACCATGTCGTATAAGAAACACCTTTATATGCTACTATCAAGATTCAAAATGAAGTTTTCCAAAAACCCATTAACAAGAGAAAGTCATCAAAGTATGATAACCCTGTCACCCAGATTTCCCCTTCAGGTTACTTTATTATAATCAAAGCTAAAATGAAATATGGGAAACATTTCCTTTTAAACCGATTACAGGAATCCTAAAAATGCTTTGATAATTTTCATGCTAATCAACTATCAAAGATATGAAAACATATAACTAAGAAATTGTTTACCCACCAATTTAATTAAATTTTCCTTTTTAGGTGGTTGATTTTCTTCAGTATATACTTGAACCGCTGTAGGGGTCATATTTAAGTTTGTTGGTTTTTGAGTGCTTTCCTCATTAACAAGTTTCCAATTTTTTCTAGGATATTGCCAACATTTATCAATCTCATGACCTTTCTTATTACAATGAGAACAAAATATTTGTCCGCATTTTAGGAAACTTACCCAAACTATTTTTTTCTTAGCATTGTTTAGGAGAGTGGTCTCTCATAATATTTCCCAATAAATATTTACATTTCCTACAATTTGCTACACGGTCATTAGACATTCCACAAAAATTGCATGGATAAATGTACCACATTTTCGATATATCATTTCCAAATTTCTTAAATAGAAATAATGGATCAAGATTTTTACCATTTTCATGATGTTTATGGTAATGTAGAGGTGGAGGAATCTCAATATGTTGTATTGGTGATCTCTTACCAGATCCCTCTTGGGATGAAGAATCATCTGATGCTAACGGGGAAGACACTTTGTTGTCAGAATATTTTCTTCTTGTCATTATTCAACTATTCCACTTTATTGTTATTAAATATTTTCGTATCAATTGCACACCTACAAGCACAATAAATTGTAATATGAAAAATTAAAATATATATCACTTATGAGACCAATTGTAGACACCTAAATTTGGTATCTATACCCTTATCTTTCTGTGTGCGTGTATTTCACCTTGGTATTTACCTAGGTCCCCTTAATTTAATTCATCCCCGTTTTATTTAATTTAAAATTCCCATTTAATTATCTTATCACCTTTAATGCCCATCCAATTCCCATTGATTAAATAATCCACATTAATTAATTATTTAACCAATTAATATCTCATATGCCTTAACAAACCTTCTATTTTGGAGGCTTTTATCCTATCAAATACATCCCCTTAATTTTCTAGCTTTTTATCTTTCCTATCTTTATCCCTTAACATTCCTAAAAATACCTTGCCTATCTATATGATTTAAAGTACTCTTACAATCCTTAAGAAATCCAAAATCCCAATCAAAGCACAAAAGCAACCCCATTGGGGAAAATTTCCCCATAGTCGGCAATGACCCAGCCTAGTCACCGTCAATCCTATAAAACAGAGTCTTTTCTTTCCATAATGATCAGATGCATGTAAGTATTGGAGCTTTCTTGTGGCATGTGAACTTTCTCTGAAGTTTGAGCCTTCCTACAATAGTTACAGACCTCCTGAACCTTCTTTGAACGTTCTTGCATCACTCAAAATAATCTTTCATGATATTTATCATCATATTTGTGTTGTTCTATGTGATATTTATAATATTATCTTTGTTTTTCTTATGTCTAATGTTTTTTAGGACTATACCATCTTCTACAAAACTTAGAGATTTGTTATCAGCCTTATTTTCTATCTTCCTTTCTTGTAGGTTACCTCTCCATCCATATATCTCCGGACATATCCTACTCTGCTACATTTTTCGTTGATCTTGTTAGATATTCGTTGACCCAACTCTCTGCCACTATTATTTCAGCTTCCAGATCCTTCCTCTATCTCCACCTTCCTTTTGTTCCTATCTCAGCTTACCAGTACCATAATCATGTTCCTTTTTGCATTAACTTTACCCTACCAGCACCCTAGTCACAGTCTGAACTGAGTCCTTGTTTTCCAACTAATCCTCCCTTACTATTTTTTCTACCATTTCTTAGTGTTTTCTATCCTATAGAACATTCTCCAGGTCATCTCCCAGCATCCATAGACCTTTTCTACCTTCTAGTTTGCACTCATGCTTTTGTAGGCCTGCATATTCATTTTAATTTCTATATCTACCCTCCCAAGGTCACTGTCGACCCAATCACGTATTATTTAATTCATGTTTTAATCAATCTAATCACTACTTAGATCAATCTTAGTTACTTTCAGATTCTGTAATTCTTCAATTTATGCATGATATTAGTTTATCTCTCATTTACATCGCTTTATTTCATCAAACGTGGGTTGACATCCACTAAGGAAGTTAATGCTTCTTGGATCCACTTTTTCGGGAAAATCTCGCATATCCTATCTAATCCATTTTCTGTTTAGTGATTCCTATTTGTAGGGTTATCAATTTTTAGTAGTAGGGATCCATCTTCTACTTTGCACGTGTCTTCATCCAACACATCGCATTAGAGGTACCATAAACCCTCCATCATTTCTTATTTGTGTGCTTTCTTTAGTAGCTAACTCATTAATTTTAAACGAACAATAAAATACCTACAACATTCCTAACATGCCCATTGGGACCATCCTTTAGGTGATCCCTTTCTTTTATTTTATATTTTTTGCTTCTTTTATCTTCTACTAACACTGCAACACAAGTATTCACTTATCTTTCTCGTGTTGGGTTCGATCGCCTTGATCACTCTTTGCTTAAATTTTAGATAAAAATAAAAAGTGTTATCTAGGTATTACTCTTTTTTTCCCCCAATTTTCTCCTTTCTTCATCATAGTCCCCTTTCTTGTGTGTGTCCTCATCGAAAAATCACATATGGATTTGGTTTAAAAAGAACATTTCTTTTCTACATCCTTCTTGGTCACATAGCTTAATTAGGTTTTAAATTCTTGCATCTCACATTTTCACACACAACCAAAACCTCACACATATAAATCACATGTCTAAACATCATCCTACATGGTTGACTGATTGGATTTAATCACCAAATAGGGAGCTTCCTGAGACTTCCCTAGCCATAACAACCTGAAACCAGACATAAATTTCCTCCTCCTATGTACCTCGTTATCCATCCCCATTTCTTTTTCACACATTCATAATCAAAAACATAAAAAGAATTATTTGCATGAGTTGTATGATTTAAAATGGAAAAAAACTTTTCCTTGAACAGTTCTGTACAAAAATACACCATGACCAATATCCCATCTAAACCCTTGGTTACTTCCAGGCCTTCTTATAGCCCTATCTATGACTTCTTACATCGTAAACCTACCACCTCTCAATCACGTCGACCAATGGATCTTGTTCCTCCTACACCACCTTGTATCATCCTTGCTTCATCTAACATTATCATCCCTCATATATCATATCCTCCCATCCAATCCCAACCATCCTACCATGTTCCTATTTCTCCACATCATATGTCTCCCTAACCAATATGATCTTCATCACTTGAAATCTTCAATCAACCATTCCTTATTCCACCAGCTACAAATTCATCTTCACCTTCTACACCATATCAATTCAACCCATTTTCAATCAACACCATACACTAGACACCTACCTCCACATCTATTTTATCTACCTCATCATATACTCCCATCATAGATATTGTTCCTACACCTCGTTCAAGGGTTATCCCCACATCAACCATACCCACAATTACATTACCTACCACCTTAACCTCCATCACTTCTCTTTTATGTATATCTAGTCCTACTCTTACCACATCCGCATTAGCATTATATGCACTTGCCTCCTTATCCACACCTATTATACCTCTCCCATAATCTGCACCTATCCCAAGCACACCCATCATTACAGTTATATCTACTACATCCACAAATCCGTCCATGTATACTTTAACATCTTTATCACATATTTTTTTTACCAATGCCCACATCATCCATTTCATTCCAAACTTCCACACCTAACTCCTTAGCATGTACCATTCCCACATCTACATCCCCCATCACATCTTCTCAATCCACATCCACATCCAAAATTCCTCTTGAAACACCTAAGAAAAACACAAAAGGCATTCATACCTCTTCTACAAAACCCCTCATTTCTACATCCACCCATCAACAATCTATATCATCTGCCTCTCACATAGGCCTAATCAATCGCATCATCGAACACCTCTCTCTCTTTCTGTATCCACACCTATCATTGATTCCATACCCACATCTACCTCATCCACTTAATTTTATTATCCCACCTTATCCACATCTATTCCACCTTTTCCCATCATACCATACTTAGAATCCATATTGGTTCCTCTTTCAGTGCTCTTTCCTGCACCTGCCCTATCAATCATCGTTACCCCCGCATCTCCATTATTCCCCTCTTCTCCCACACCACCTTCATAATTTGAAGAATATTGGAGATAAATTCAACTTGCAACAACTATAGGTGACCCTCCCATCTCATCCACACTATTAGAACCTCCTTCATGGAGCCAATCCCCATCTTCCTTAGACCAAATCATGCAAAAATTACTTCCCTCATCAGCCACAACACCACCTTCAGATCCGCTGGTTGAAATCATTTTCATCCTTGGCAAGGGTACTCCTCAACAATCCAAATCCAAAATCCTTGGCACCCTTCCACAACAATCCCTTGTGTGTCCCCATATAAATATCGACATTCCTCTAACCAAGACCAAATCTACATCTTCCATCTTGGGGTCACATCCATCCATCCTAGGACCATCTCCTTCATCACAATGAATCAACCAATCCAAATCCAAACAATCTGATTCCTTCCTAGGACCAACTCCTCTATCAAGAACACCTCCTCCTCCACCTATCAACCAATCCAATCCTAAATCATCCAAACCTTCTTCTTCCAGAGCACCAATCAAAACTAAAACACCAAGATCTCGAAGCAATCCATCATCATCCTTGACATCCACATCATCTCACAAGATCCCTCCTAACACATATATCAAATCATATGCAGTAGTCCTACAACATTTACTCCAAACTTATGCAATCATGCTTCCACCCATCAGGGCCTTTGACTCAAACTATCTGAAGCCCTCATGGTTTAATTCCCACCAGATCTGTGCCTATCATCATAGACTGGGTCATGACACCAGAATATTGTAAGGACCTTCAGACCATCATCCATAACCTTATTGAGAGGGATGAAATTCTTTAGGCTTCTTCCTCTTCTTCTACCATTTCATCCATGACCAATCCAATCCCTATTTCTACATCCCCATCCATCCAAATTATCGAGCCTCCTCGTTTGTCCACATCATACTCTATCATCCCTCCTCCACACATCACTCCTTCTGATGAGGGTCCTACCTTATTCATTGATTATGTTTACCTTGCTAAAACACCCCTCTAACATCCATTTCATCTACTCTAACATCATTTCATCTCTTCTGACATCCATTATCTTATCTGTATCCCTCTCGCTGGGGGAGCATCCCCTTTCTCATTAATCCTTTCACGTCTTCTTCCTAATCCATGCATCCTATCCCCATGGCTCTTTTAACGCTAGGGGGAATTCTTTTCTAGGATCAGTATGCTTTTAGATTATTTCCTCTCCATACTTGACATCTTCTTATCTCATCAATCCTATCTTCATTTAATCTTAGCCATACTTATCCATCTATAATATTCTCCTCTTGCAACCACCTACGTGGCCATATATATACTTCCCTTAGGAGAACCATGGCTTCACCTAAAGGACCACCGATGTGGCCATATTCATGACTATCTTAGAGGAACCATATCCTTACTCTAAATCCACTTTTTTGGCCATTATTCTTTCCTTATCATTTCCGAGGTGTTGCACATATTTTATAATATTTATCTAATTCATCTCATGCAATCCTATCGAAATTATCTTCTCCATACTTATCCTTCTCTTGGAGGACCATTTACTCTCATCCAAATGTCCACCTCGGTGGCCATACTTGTCCTTCTCTTAGGGGACCATTTCATCTCATTTAAAGTCCACCTTTGTGGCCATATTTGTCCCTCTCTTGGGGGACCATTTACTCTCATCCTATGTCCACTTTCATGGCCATATTTGTGCTCCCCTTGGGGCAACATAATTTCATTTTAAATAACCATCTCTGTGTCTCGGGACACATATTTTCCTTTCTTCCTTAATGGATTGCATAGTTTTCATCTTCGCTCATCTACAACTCTTATCATATCCTATCCTAACGCAAACTTAACGTCGACGACCTCGTCATCAGAACACTACCACTCTAGAAAGGATCCAACACGGAAATTTTTTCCCCTAACTGGATTGAACCATACGTTGTCACACACAAGTATGGGTCAGGAGCCTATAATTTTTCCTCCCTTGATGGTAAACTAGAGGTGGAACCTCGTAATGCATTGCACTTACGACCAATCTATTATTAGCACATCTACCAGTGCTCTTAGTCATATCTTTAGATCATTCCTCCATCTTAGCCTCTTCCATCTCTCATTTTGGTTATTTGGAAATTATGTGGTCTTCCATCACTTCCTAGATGTGACCTTAAATATGGTCACCACAACTCTTCCTGTAGCATTTTCCTTATAGATAGGTTCTCCCTTCTTGGTGAGATCTCTGTGATAATTACATCCATCACCCTCTTATTCACCTATTGGAACCATGCAAAGGGTCCATGGTTATCTCTTGTACATCCTTATTTCCATCCTGAGTAGTCTAGTTAGCTATTCTTAGCTCTACCCCATGTAAAATAAAAATCATGGATGCTCTTGTTAAAAATAAAAGTTATAAAAAATAATATTTCTCCCTCAAAGGATAACTGTTCGTCGCAAAAAAAAAGGAAAAAAAAATAGAAGCATGAAAATCAAATTCAAAAATCAAAAGCAAAATAAATAGGTCGATCCCTCGAAGGATGGCTATCATAATGTATTTCCATCATTATGTATAAAGTATAACATACCCTTGAAGGATGGCTACTATTTTATTGTGGAATTTAAAGGCTTCCTGCATTGATTAGCCTTCCATTTAATTAACATCGTAAGAAAGCTTCCCACATTGATCAACTTTCTTCTAGCAAACTTACCACATTAATCAGTTTACTCTTTCCCCTTTCGAGAGCTGATGCATAGTCTTAGGGAACACCAATTTTGGAGAACCCTCTTCTTGCGTACGAGTTACATCTCAAAGCCCTTTGTCATGTCGACACTAGGTGTACGAGTTCATTTCATCCATTTATTCCTTATGATCTTTTGTATAATTAACTGTCATTGGTTACATACTAACATCTGCTTTGGTCACATGTGCTTTGCATTACCTGGGTCCTTGATATGACGTAGTGTTGTTCGCACCTATAGGTCCACCACCATTGTGTTATGTTCAATCCTTAATCCTATCACATTTATCTTTCATTTCTATTTCATTCTATCACAAATGCATCTTTCTGTATCTCAATCACCTATATGTTATCCATCTATCCTACACACATCAATTCTTACTTATTTTCATCATTATCACATAAATTTTCAAATTTATTTTCCATTCGTATCACATTTTACCATATACATTCTAATCACCATCATCAAATTCAAATGAAAAAATATATAATCATGTTCTTCATTAACATACGATACATTTATATCATCATTTTATCCATACACATATACCTCTAAACAAAACCATATCATCATTAACATCACATTAACTATTTCATCATAAATTCTAAACTGAAATCAAATATAAATAAATGCACATATAATCATCACCATCACATCACAAATCCACAATTCATCACATCCTATAATAAAGACATAATAATCCATGAAAATATTATCTCTCTCTCTCTCTCTCTCTCTCTCTCTCTCTCTCTACATATATATATATATATATATATATATCAAAAAATATGTGTATCAATACATCATAGTTAGCCTCTAAGGGCCCTCTCTCAAAGTAGAGATATTATCAAAATCTATAAATTGTACATTATAAATCCTCAAATCCTCTCCTACAGGGGCAAGGTACAACACCTGATCCTTGCGTATCACAAACCACCCCTTATGACCTCCCTCCTTCGTTGTGCCTGAGCCACACTCCTTGTGCTCCTCGATGGCCCAGCTACACCTGTCGCTATCTTATGAAGATGCTCCTAGTACTGTAGTTTATTTCAACATCTTCTTTATCACGATCCCCTCATAGTACTTAGCCTCTACAGCTAAGGATCAGTATCTGTCCATGGAAATCATGCCAGGAGGTGCAATCTATCCTGACCCCTATGGTGTAGCATGACCACTCACTCACTGACTTTGTCACCAAAATAGTAGAAAAATCACCAAAACAAACTCTATAGGCCTCCCTTTGTCTCTGGTATCGGCCTCTATCCTGCATATCCTAGGTCCCTATGTTGCACTACTCGGTCTCTCTCCTATGTGAATTCATCTCACTACTATAGAGTTTTGTCCCTCTCTATTTGTATCTTGTCGAACTGGGCATGTAACTGTTCCATATCTACGAAACTCTCTTACATCATCACCTCCAGGAGCTTCCTCAATATCAACCTCCCTCTCCTCTACCTCCCCTCTCATCCCTCCTCAACCACCCAAGCTGCCCACACTACAGTATGCCAGCCAAAGTATCCCACTCCCAGGCCTACATCGTCATCCCACTAGGTTTGCCATAATAGGACTCCGACAACTCTCTGTCAAACTCCTCCCTTAGGTACAAAATTAGAACCTGAGGCAGCTATATGTACGACTCCAAAATGTCGTCACACTTTATCAAACTGAATGACCTCAATCATTTCCTCTTGTCTCTCCCGTACCCACCTCGTCCTCCTCATCCCTAAGAACTTTGTGTTTGCACCAGGCCTTGTAAGGAACTCTCAATATTACCACCATATAATATGATCAACATCCAACTCATCCAACCTCTCAACATACCAATCCACCCTCCTCTCAATCATGTCTTCTGAAGGCCTGATCGGCCCTCCATTTTAATAATCATACTGCAGGCTCTATATGGTCTCTAACGATGAATGGTATCCCTGGTGGCCAAATCACTACAATGTGCTCATAGGACCAACAATGTAATATAAATCCCACATAAAATCCTGGCCTCCTACCTACCCTATACATGGATAGCTTGTGGTAAGCCTAAGCTAACAAGTCAGTCCCAAAAGAAAATTCTATTTAGTGCTCCATTATGTCTTCCACCACACCAACTAGTGTCCATGGAAATCAAGCTCCTCTTGAGTTTGGAAAATCATATCATGAAACTGCCATCATAACCAAGTAAATCAATCAACTTTTTGGCACCTTAGAGTCATACCTCATCTCATAAGAAAAATCCCCTGACAGAAAATATGATATGGGGTGCATTGGATCCAAATAGCCACATCAACATTTCTAGTTTGTTTTCACCTGTAATGGGAACTATCGTCTCCCCATAAATAAGAAGCATGAGGATGTGGTATGCATCCTCTAGGGTGATGGTCATATCCCCTATCCTGAACCAAAATGTCCATTTTTGTTGATCCCATCTCTACACTAATGTGATCATCAATCCCAGATCTTGTGGGATCCTTTGGTAGTGATTGAATCCACCTAACCCCTACTATGGAACAAATGGTCCCACTTGACATCTGTCACATCCCCTCTAATATATCAATATAGATTCAACACTCAATCTTTCAAATACAAGGTCTCTGTATCCTGCAAACACAAATAAAACATGCATACATCAGATCCAGATTTCAAAAATCCATTCCCAATGCATTAAAACTCATCCAAAATCCAATTAAACCCTAACTTACTCAATCTAACCCTATTCATGTTAGGTTGTGGAACCTGTTTTCATGTGTGAAAGTGTTGAAGACTATACACTAAGAGCAATGTACACTTTTCATGTATCCTCACCGGGATTCAGGGATTTTTTTGGGCCTTAAAACGTGCCCGATATATCAGGAAACGTGATTTTCTCATATGGGCAGGATTTTGACCCATAGGTTTATGGGATGGTTTTTTCCCATGGTCTTGATACCCACGGTTTTGTAAAATTTCTTAAGATGTTGTCTATTTATATGGTTTTATGCATATGATAGAAGGATGAAAAACATTACAGATGTGCTTTGAATTTGGGTGTGAATTCTGTAGAGTTTGTTGAGCATAGCTCCAAACAGATTTGGGTATTGTATTGAGAGAGTGGTGGCTTGTAATAAAATCTGAGCCAGTGATTCTTTGTGGACATAGCCCAAATTGGGTGAACCACGTTAAATATTGTCTCTTTGTGTTGTGTTATTTTATTCTGCACTTTTATTTGAGGTCTGTAATAATTTTCTGCATATTAGTTTCTATTGTTGCGATTATGTGAGGGATTATTCCGCATATTTTATCCCTTATTTCCTAACGATTCAATGCTGACCCAGGTCAAGTTGACATGTTTAGGGGTCAATCGACACACCTTAGGGATGCATTGATGTCAACCCATCTGGGTCACTACTGACCTCCCCTAGAGTAATCCATTTTTTATAAAAAAATGCAAAAAATACTAAAACATAAAAATTAGCTTAAAAAAAAGCATGGGTTTTGTTACTCACCATCCTCCGCACCCTCTGGTGTTTCCTTGCTGCTCATGCAGACTCCATTTTGCACTTTTCTGTTTAATCACTCTAATCTCACTCATCAAAGTTGTATGTGAAATTAAGCTTCCTCGACCAAACCTTGGGCTTATTAGCCCTCGACACTTGGTCGTCGTCGACCCCCTAGTGTCACCATCGATTGGCCTCATTCGTCATTGATTGGCCTTTGTAATAATTATTTTGAGGTTTCTATCATCTTTCTTACATCCTTTCCTTTGGGAATTATTTACAAGTCCACCTTGGTGGATATACTCTTTTCCCCTTGGGTCATTCTATTCCATTCCAATATTGAAGTCTACCTTTGTGGCCATATCTATTTTCCCCTCTAGGCCTTCCAATCTCAAAGATCACATTTATGGCCATATATATTTCCCCTCGGGGCATTTTTATACATTCAAAGTCCCACCAAACCATACCTATTTCCCCTCTAGAAATTTTAATCTAATTTCAAATTCCACATTTGTGGCCATATCTATATCCCCTCCAGGAATTCTAATCACAAAGTCCACCATTGTGGACATATATATCTTTTCCTACACACATGTTTATACTCTCAAATTCCACATTTTTTGGCCATACTTACTTTTCCGTTTGGAATTTTACCTCACAATCCTATCCAATCTGCACACAAAGTCCACAGTACAATAGAAAATCATCACGTGACCTTCTTCACACCCGACCTCTCGAGGTCATGCCAATATAATTGGTGTAGAATGTAAATGGGAATGAAAGTAATGGTTATGGTCAAGCTAATTGGGAAACCTTATATCTTCAACACACAATATTGGAATCTGTGAATCTAAGGCAAATAATGCTCTCCTAACCTGAAGTGGTGTGATGGTATGATCTGATAGGATAGCTTCTCAGAGACTCTAATCGATTTCTAGTTCTGTCGAGATTCTATTGGTTGGTTGTGGAACATGTGGGAAGTAAATTCTAGGTACCTCGTGTGGATTTCCAGACAAGGTCATAGAAGTAAAGATGAGAGATGTAGTGGAGATCTAGGGACTATGGGTGATTTTCTGATCTAGTTCAAAAATTCTTATCCTGATCGGCTGCTATGTTCAACAAGGAGAGTTGTGAAATAATATCGGGTGGAAATGGCGAAGATCTAAATACCAATGTGTGTAAACCGGTGTCAATATCTAACTAGTTAATAGGCCCATTGGGTTGTGGGACCTGGGGATCATAACCAAAGACTCATGGATGCTAAGGCCCTTGTATGCTCATGCATGTAATCAAATCCTATTGCCATGAGTAGTCTAAAATTTGTAGGATTAATTAGAAGTGATGTTTAGCATATTTAGTTGTTTTCTTTTCTCAGCGTATGTTGTTGGTGTCTGTAAGACTATCAAATGTAAACATGTGTCAATGTCAACTATTAATTCTGGTCTGTTTGGTTATGGGACCAAGGGATCACAATTGTATGTCTTTACCTGTTGTGGACTGTTGATGGTCATGCGAGATGAATCAAATTTGATTTCAGTAAATAAACTACCTATCAAGGGAAATCTAAACTATCTTTTTGGTGTTTTCTTAATATATCAGAACAAAACAATAAAATAAACTAATCTATGCAAGGTAAATGTTTTTGTTCTTTTCTGGTTTTTCAGATAATGCATCTAATCTAATAAAAAATTAAATACAAACAATTAGCCATATGTAGCTAACTATTTGTATAGATATGCGAATCTAAATCTTAAAATCTAGCCTAATTCAAAAATAACCATTCCAACGCTACCTCAGAAATGAAGAACAAATCATAACCCTAATAGAGCTATTGTTCCCCACTACTCTATTTGATATGTAATTAGAACAATAATTTGAAATTGATAATTTGACAAACAAAAAGCAAACACACAATTTCGACCTAGATGAGCAAGAACTTTAACAAATCCAGTTGTATCAGTATCTGTCCCCTTAGTTTGTTCCTTTCTTTCTCTGAGTGTTCATGTGAGTCCAAGGAATTGGGAATGAAAGAACAACAAGAAGAAGATGATGCTTGCGAAATGGCAGCTTGGAAGCAATCTGGATGCAATGCAAGTAGAAGAGAGATAACACAAGAGATCTAAGCTTGGCTATGCAATTTCTAGCAAGATTGTGGTAGCAACACAATACAAGATACAAAAAAAATTTAGGCCCCTTTTTCTTGAATACAAGCATGGAATATATAGGAATTGAGGCTAGGAGGTACCTTCATGCACAAGGAAAGAAGAGTAGTTCTAACTAATTAAATCCACTTAAAAATAGAAGGAGGAAGAAAAACAAAACAATCAAAGCTATTTTTAGACAATTTGGCTCGTGGATGCATCCTAAAAGTGAAGTTAAGTGAATCATCGCATGTTAAAACACACATGATGAATTCTAGAAAAAGTGGGCAAGAATGTCATCCTGTTTAGGGTGGTGGTTTTAGGACTACTGCCCTACCTAGGCGGCGGTTTCAGAACCCACACCCAGGAATAGCGGCGGTCCTGGCACTGAAGGCCAAAACATGCACAAAAAGAGGCGGGGAGCTGAAAAAATGTGTAGAAAGGTTAAGTAAGGATATCTAGGCTATAAATATACACTACGAATGGGTTTTGGAGCTTGAACACCTTTTTGAAAGGACTTTAAATCATCATTGGGGATTCTTGTAACATTTTTTTTGACAATATAACACATGCAATTTTGGGTGTGTACATATTTCCCCCTCGGGGATGCATCTTAGCCATGAAAAAGTGTAAAATGTAGAGTCTGAGTATGGCATTCCCGAATTGGGGAGTTAGAAGCTATACCTAACACACTCATGTGTCAAAACATTGTCGTCCAAATTCCTGCTACCTGCAAGAAGAAGAAGACTCAAGTGTAGATAGATAAAATATCAAAAAATAAACACTAAATCAAAATGACAAGAGGACTTACCCTTTGTGCGAGGGTGTAGAGATATACCTGCGCAAACACTCCAGTCCTATAAACACATACACTCAAAACAAGGTCAAAATAACATATATATATATATATATCAAGACAGCTCATTGTCTAATTCATTTTTGCTATTCGATTTGGTGAATTTGGAGCTCTGGACCCACGATGACCATTTTCGATGAGAGTATAGCTGATACGACCGTGACGAGATCATGATTATACCTCCACGAGCGAGAGATCGGTCAACATGGTCTAAGGTTGGTTATTTTCACTTTTTTCTTCTAATACCTAAATTGTAAAAACTTTGAAAAGTTCACCTAGGAGGGATTATTTTCAAAAAAAATTGTCTTAAATGAGTCTCTAGGGGGGGCACCCATAAGGCATTCTTTTATTTGGTCAAAAGTAGTCCTTTTTGTCTTTTTGAGCATTTTTAGGGTAAAATGGTGTGTTTGGAAAATTGGTCCAGGACCACCACCCAAAGTAGGGTGGTAGTCACGGGATCTCCCCCTGCCAGGGCGGTGGTCCTAGAACCACCGCCCTGCACTGGGTGGCAGTTCTGAACAGAATGACCAAAACATGCATTAACTTGGATTTTTTTGGATTTTTAATTTTTTTGGTGAGCTTATTATTTGGTATACGTTACTAACTTTCTCTTTTTTCATGTTTTGGTGAATGTAGAAGAAGGAGGATTACATTAGATGTAATCGGAAGAGGGAGTGTGATTGGCTCCATAGTATCCTAGATCAGCTGACCCAAGGTGAAATGGAGCTTCTCTAGAGAGATGGTATCTGGAGAATTGCACGGGTCCCCACGTTACTGTACGTACCGAAAATTGTAGGGTACTGCACCACCGGAAAGAGGTTACACATAGCCCAATGATGATACAAGTCTCCTTGCAAGGCATTCGGAATCCATAAAAGCTCGCCAAGTATATGTTTTCATCCCATGTGCCTCATTCGGCCTCCGCGTGCTATGTTCTGCCCTCTCCCCCCATTTTTCCTTTCATTTTGGTATTAAGTGACGAGACCTTCGCCATGCCTGGGCGACGGTCCCGTGATTGCCACCCAGGATAAGGCGTCAGTCCTATAAGCGCCGCCCTGCACAAGGCGGTGGTCCTGTACACATTTTCCAGAAAGTTCCGATGATCTCATCAAACATAAAAATTCAAATTTCTATCCACATTCTTCAACCACTTTTCTTTGCATTTATGTTTTGGCCGAATAGTAAATAGTGTTTTCTCTTTGTTTAATGGTAAAGGAGTTCAATTCCAAGTTACCCTCTATTGAATGCAATTGCTATAAATAGCCAGCTTGTTTTCAAACAAATGGCCCCTCTCCTTCTGTGTTTGATTATTCAAGTTGTTTGAAGTTATTTCTTAGAGTTCCAATAGTTTCATGTTTTGCATCAGTTATTAGCTTTTCCTTTGTTGTTTAGGATCACTTGATCTTCTTGTTTCCATCTTACTTCATTGTTGTTCCATACAATCAGCTTAGGATAAGGAAGTTTCATTCTTGGATTGGAATCCATTTAGAGTTACAAGTTTTATTTTGTCACAAAACATAGTTTCCAGAATTCTTGGCATATTTGTGTTGTATTCCCGAAATAAATCCTGCTAGGAATTGCATAGTCAAGATCTGTTCACTTGCACTATCCCTCTCTTACTTGCATTATATTCAGTCTATATCGAAAGCTGCCATTGTTCGACTATCTTCTTCTGCTGACGCTATCATATACACACTTTTTGGATTCATGAGAACATGAAGGAACGAGGAGATCACATTGAGGGGAAAAAGTCACACACAACTGGATTTACCCCTGTTCTATAAACTCCAGGTTTGAGCTATCAAAGTTGTAGTTAAAATATATCAAATAGAGTAGTAAATTATTTCATTTCAGTTAAAGCTCGCTTTCGATATTGCCAGGGAAGTTGTGGGGAATGATAGTTTCTGAGAAACTATGATTCATTCTTCACTTATGAGGTAGGATCGGAAGTCTTTTTGATTAAACTAGTTGGTTATTTAATTATTTAGGATAAACTCACAACTGCATAGGAAAATAGCTATACCAAGCTACCTTGCTTGTTCTAATTCTATTATTAGATTAATTTTCCATCTTCTGAATATATTAGAATAGCTACTCTTTTAATTTCATTAAAATACTTCATTGAAAATACAAAAATAAAAGAATATATGCATAGTGTAGATACATTTTTCATAAATAGTTTAGTCATTTCAATTAAAATTGAATCATATTTGTATGAAAATCACGGGACATAGAGAGCCCATAGAATACGTGTTTGAACCAATAGTGCCTCAACCGAATCTCCCCACAACACTAGCTGATATAGACCAAGACCTTAGGATTCAGGTTTTTTGAACAACAACAAACCTATGAGCAATTAGCGAACAATTGAGAGATTTGAATATTGAAAACGACAAGGCATACACATTCTGGTCAAATCAACCCAACTACAAACTGCCTAGATAGGACATTCGCATGACTATACAAGAACTTAAAAGAGAACAAATATTTGGTTGTGATCCTTTAGTTCCACAACCCAACGCAGGAGACCTCTTCATCGACATAGATACTGGCTTACATATTCAAGTTGCCAGAGCACCCATAAGGTATTTTAAGAAAATCATACAACTCCTAGTTCTAAACATAGAAGCTGAAAAATATTATGACTATTGGATAGTCAAAAGAAGAGATTAACTCCTCATATGACCATAGGAGGTCTGCCACAACCATGAACTTACAATTGTGATCCAGAGGTCCCACAACCCAACAAGCCTATTGATCAATCAAATATTGATGTTGGTTTATGCACACTAATATTTAGATCCTCACCACTCCCGCCAGACATCATTACAAAGTTCTCTGTATTAAACATAGCAGCCAATCAGGCTAGGGATTTCTGGACTAGACCAGAGAATCGTCCATAAAACTCCAGAGGACCCACTACACCTCTCATCACTATTTCTCATGACCTTGTCTGGAAATATACACGAAGCACGTACATGTCATTTTCCACGTATCCAACAGCCAATGAATAGGATCTTGATAGGGCTCGATATTGATTGGAGCCTCCGAGCAGCTATTATATCCAAACGATCCATTACACCAATTCAAGTTAGGAGGTCCTTCTTTGCCTTAGATTCACATATTCCATTATTACGTGTTAAGGATATAAGATTACCCAAATAGTTTGTCTGTATCCACATATATTCCATTCTCACCGGCTGTCTCGGCACGACCTCGGGAGGTCGGGTACGAAGAAGAGCTGCTTGTAGATTCTCATGCTCACATGTCACTTTTCTATAGTACAAAATTGGTGAACCCGACATGAAACAAACAACTATTCCCCCTTTTATTTTCATTTCTTTCATCCACCTTCGCTCTTTCCAATTATTTTGTGGGTATTTATATACCCCCCGAATATGTCAAGATACGATGCATATGGCAGACTTCTCTCTGGTCTCGAAGCACCTTTATAGTCAAACACTAGACAACCTCACC